>OY813003.1:13223063-13270563 GCA_963681545.1 Germaria angustata | reverse complement strand
TGTATATGTATATGTATATGTATATGTATATGTATATGTATATGTATATGTATATGTATATGTATATGTATATGTATATGTATATGTATATGTATATGTATATGTATATGTATATGTATATGTATATGTATATGTATATGTATATGTATATGTATATGTATATGTATATGTATATGTATATGTATATGTATATGTATATGTATATGTATATGTATATGTATATGTATATGTATATGTATATGTATATGTATATGTATATGTATATGTATATGTATATGTATATGTATATGTATATGTATATGTATATGTATATGTATATGTATATGTATATGTATATGTATATGTATATGTATATGTATATGTATATGTATATGTATATGTATATGTATATGTATATGTATATGTATATGTATATGTATATGTATTATATGTATATGTATATGTATATGTATATGTATATGTATATGTATATGTATATGTATATGTATATGTATATGTATATGTATATGTATATGTATATGTATATGTATATGTATATGTATATGTATATGTATATGTATATGTATATGTATATGTATATGTATATGTATATGTATATGTATATGTATATGTATATGTATATGTATATGTATATGTATATGTATATGTATATGTATATGTATATGTATATGTATATGTATATGTATATGTATATGTATATGTATATGTATATGTATATGTATATGTATATGTATATGTATATGTATATGTATATGTATATGTATATGTATATGTATATGTATATGTATATGTATATGTATATGTATATGTATATGTATATGTATATGTATATGTATATGTATATGTATATGTATATGTATATGTATATGTATATGTATATGTATATGTATATGTATATGTATATGTATATGTATATGTATATGTATATGTATATGTATATGTATATGTATATGTATATGTATATGTATATGTATATGTATATGTATATGTATATGTATATGTATATGTATATGTATATGTATATGTATATGTATATGTATATGTATATGTATATGTATATGTATATGTATATGTATATGTATATGTATATGTATATGTATATGTATATGTATATGTATATGTATATGTATATGTATATGTATATGTATATGTATATGTATATGTATATGTATATGTATATGTATATGTATATGTATATGTATATGTATATGTATATGTATATGTATATGTATATGTATATGTATATGTATATGTATATGTATATGTATATGTATATGTATATGTATATGTATATGTATATGTATATGTATATGTATATGTATATGTATATGTATATGTATATGTATATGTATATGTATATGTATATGTATATGTATATGTATATGTATATGTATATGTATATGTATATGTATATGTATATGTATATGTATATGTATATGTATATGTATATGTATATGTATATGTATATGTATATGTATATGTATATGTATATGTATTGTATATGTATATGTATGTATATGTATATATGTATATGTAAGTCCCTATATATATATATATATATATATATATATATATATATATATATATATATATATATATATATATATATATATATATATATATATATATATATATATATATATATATATATATATATATATATATATATATATATATATATATATATATATATATATATATATATATATATATATATATATATATATATATATATATATATATATATATATATATATATATATATATATATAGGGACTTACTTAAAGCTCCCAACAGATAATTAATTTAGAAAATTTTTAAAAGACTCAAAGTAAGGATTCGCGTACAAAATCATGCTCAGTGACTGTAGTTACATTAAGTTTTTGGATATGTAGTACCACTGTTAATAATATTTTTTAATTTAAAAATATATTCAAAAAAAGTTTGTTCTAACTAACCATACTTTGTCTTAAAATTTTTATTCAAGGATTTGATCCATTCATAGAAACTCAGAAGGCATTAGCTGAGTTGATAGAAAATGAGGAAGAACCTAATGTGGAAACAACATCTTTAAAATTAGTTAATAACAAAAATGTAAATAATATACATCATCCACATCAGCATATAGTGGAATATATGCAACGTACGCGTATGCCTCCTCCTGGATTTAACCATGTAAATAATTGTGAAGGTTTTGGTGTCGTCCCGAAAGTGCAAAATAGCAAATCTTCGTCAGTTATAAACTTATCAAATAATTATGCAGCTTCAAGTGGTCAACATTTTCAACAACCAATTCAAATTCCATCTAATTCTTGGGGAATACATTTAGGAAATTATCAGCAACACATTAATGAACAGCAAATTCGTCAAGTAAATTCCAATCAACTGCCTGATGCTGGAAATCAAAAAGGTAATCAACCAAGAAAACCAATAAAATCTTATTGTATGTGTTATCTCACGTTTCTATTCATTTCTCAGGTTACACTAGCAACGATTGGACGACTATGGACCCAGCAATACTCTCCTTCCGACAATTTTCTTTTCCACAGCAAACACGAGTAGCACCTCAAATGCAACCGCAGCCACAAGAAATGTTTCTGCAACAATTGACACAACAACAGCAGCAGTCAGGTAAAATCAAGAGAATTTAATCAACAAATCAAGAGAATTTAATAACAAACCTCTTCCACGGTCCCAATTTGTATATATATATATATATATATATATATATATATATATATATACTAGCTGACCCGGCAAACGTTGTTTTGCCTAAAAATGTCCCATGATCTGTACTATAGATGTACGTATATGTATGTATTTAGGACTAAAACATACATTGATCATACCCCTTCACCAATGAATCTGAAATGAAAAATGCAGATATAATTTGATATCTCTCTGCGTCAGTACTATACATATATCTCAGCTTTCTTGCTCTTAACAACTCATTTGCCACGAACCTAAAATAATAATAAAATCCGGCTTTAAACGGATACTTCTCGTCGCCAGTACTTTATATGTACTTACTCGTACGAAATTATTTTTCCATTTATTGAATTGTATTTCCCCTCATTGAAGCACTGTGATAAACGATATTTTTCGTTTTTTTTGTCACGTGCGATCAATGCTGAACGTTTTCCGACACCTGAACATGCGACATACCGTTGTCCTTTTGAAAAACAGTCATTTTCCAGATTTAGGCCACAAACACTCAATGATTGGCCTTGTGATTTATTAATTGCCATGGCGAATGCGAGACGAATTGGAAATTGTATTCGCTTAAACTCGAATGGCATATCGGTTGGGATCATTGGAATTCTCGGAATGAGAACTTCCTCACCTTTGAATTTTCCTTTTAGTAGTCTCGCGTGAATCACATTGCTCATGAATTTTGTGACCGCTAAACGCGTTCCGTTGCATAATTTTGGTTGGTTGAGATTGCGAAGACGACTGAACCAACCTTTAATTGTAAATTGTGCGGCGGCAAGCCAGGCACATCCAATGAATTGAAGAACTCAGTTGGGTAGTTGGTTGCTTCGTCTTCGTTTGTTACACAGTCGATAGATTTGAACGAATGCATTAACCCAACGATTTGATTTTGAATTATGAAGTTTAAGTGATCCACATCCTTGTTCTTTGCCGCTAAAATTGCTCTTTTACTCAACCAATCGTAGTTTTAGTGGTTAGCAATGATGTTCGGAAACACTTTGTTGATAAGCTTCTCTTTCGTTAAGACGAAATTGCAAAAATTTGACGGGAATGAAATCAATCCATTATTCGATGAGTCGACAGGAACACGACCATTACCGATAGTTAGCAGTTGATTGGAGAACACTTCGTCAGATGGATCGTTTAGCAATGCAACTCGCATGTTTGTCGTCAGCTAAAGTTTCTTCACATAACGCCACAATGGTGATGATTTGAGGCAATCATTGATCTCATCGGCTGCGGTCGATCGTGGTATTACTGGTAGTAGTTACCGGAAAACGCCTGAGAGTAAAATCAACGCGCCCCTAAAACATATTGCGTCATTACGCAGATCTTTCATAGTGCTATTCAGAGCTTCTAACGCACGATTATGCGACATTGTGCATTCGAACCAGATAAAAATTTTGCTTGCTACCAAAACTTTGGCCATTGCTGGCTGTTTCGCTATGTTACATGTGGGTTCTTCAATCGTTTGAAGGTTTAATCGCAATTTTAATGCAGAATGAGCGGTTCGGCAACCTTCCAGCATTGTAGCTCCTATTCTGGAAGAAGCCACTGCTGCAGCAATTTCCGATCTTGCACGAACTGTAGCCAAAATCAATGATATGAGGAATGTCTTGCCATTGCCACCAGGCGCTTCAAGGAAAATCATGCCGCCATTTCCATCATCAATTGCCTTCATCACCGTATCGTATACATCTTTTTGTTGGGGATTCAACAAAGGTACATTCATTCGAACAAATTGGCTTAATGCATTTGTGTCGTATTCATGCTCATGCTGCAATTCTCGTTCGAATGCGTCGTTTATTCCACGATCAGGCGATGTCATTCCTAACCTGACTAACAATCTGCCGCACATTAGGTAACACATGTCTTCTATCAAAACCAAAGCCTGGTTGTGCATCTCTTCATTCATCTCAAAATGGGGATTCCCAGAATGGACACGAACTCGATACAAAATGTCTTCTGACATGTCATCCTTGTACTTCTCCCAGATTTCACGTGGATTCGATGGAAAACATGTAGAAATAATGATTGAAAACAATGTGCGTATCTGACATGGAGATGCGGAAACAGTTGCTTCAGCAATTGTCGTGTCCCAATGCGTATCGTTTTCTAGCAAATTAAGCTCCTGACATACTGCACAATATTGGCAACACTACACCATTAATAGTTCAAAGAGATTCAAATGATGTCGGGCCACGAACATTCTTGAGTTATGTTCGTTTTAATGGGTTCTTGAGTTAAGATGGCGTTGTAAAAAAGTTGATGCACACAACGCCATCTACTGGGAATATCGGAATCAGCATTTGAAATTATGTTCGTTTTTATGGGTTTTTGAGTTAAGATGGCGTTGTAAAATCGCTCTATACAAAATGTATGGGGAAATTAATTTTCTTCATATTTTTTTTCGGAAAAATTTCCGGAATTTTCTTGGGTATTCTCCTTGTTTGGGTGGAGACCTAACCGAATTGGTACTCATCATCGAACTCGGTCCAGGCGTTCTTGAGTTATAAGCGTAGTAACTAACATCACTTTCTTTTATATATATATATATATATATATATATATATATATATATATATATATATATATATATATATATATATACATATATATATATATATATATATATATATATATATATATATATATATATATATAAGCTCTCGATATATTATAGCTCACGATATATTATGTATATATATATATATATATATATATATATATATATAAGGTCTCGATATATTATAGCTCACGATATATTATGTATATATATATATATATATATATATATATATATATATATATATATATATATTATATATATATATATATATATATATATATATATATATATATTTATATATATATATATATACAGTGGCTCACATTGAAAGTCGGGCAAATCATTGGTAGATTTTTATCGAATATTTTAGATGTCATAGCTTATTATTTTTGAGAAACTTTTGAACACATTTAATTAAGCATTTAATACACAATAAAAATTTATAGTAAAAATATTCCCAAGAATTTTTCAACACATTACTTTAAAACTTTTCTCAAAAAAATTCTAAAATTAAAGTCACATTGAAAGTCGGGCAAAGCAATAAAGGGGCATAAAATTCATTCCAATTATCGCTATATTTGTTCATTCTTATTATTTTTATATTATAAGCGGTCAGTTGGACATTTGCTTTTGTAGTGTTACAATATTAAAAAAAATTTTTTTGTAATGCCGCGTACAACACACAGTCTACCTTGGTAGAGCGAAAAATAGTTATTAATAACTATTAGAAGGTAAAACTCAGCGAGAAATCGCAAGTATCGTTAATAAAAGCAAATCAACTGTACACGACATCACTACGTGATACAAAAAAAGACAACAGAATAACAAATAACCAACGCTTGTCTGTAAAAAGAAAGCTTTTCCCGAGAGATGAAAAGTTTATAGTTCTCAAAATACAAAATGAACCATTCATCTCCGCTCCAAAACTAGCCACAATGATTAAAACCAATTTTGGATAGGAAGTACATGCAGAAACAATAACAAGAGTTTAAAGAAAACGCAAATTGCATGGCTGAGTGGCTCGAAAAAAACCATGAGTCAGTGTCAAAAATGGAAAGGACAACTTGGAATTTGCACTAGAGCACATAGCAAAATATTTCTCGTTTTGGAGCACGGTAAAATTTATATGGCATGTTATGTTGGCTTTTCCTATCAACATTTAACATCTCACAAGTTCTTTTTACGGATGAAAGCAAATGTAATTTTGCTTGGCCGAGCTCTATGTGTGGCGTAAACACAATGCAAATTTTTTGCACAAAAACACTAAGAAAACAGTGATGCATAGAAGCTTATCAGATATGGTGTGGTGCTGAACAGCGGCTTCAGGTCTTGGAAATCTTCACTTTATAGAAGATATGATGGACAAGAACGTTTATCTTGACATTTTAACTACTAATGTTAAGGAGTTGGGCATTGTTGATAATGTTAAGTTTTATTAAGACAACGACTCTAAGCACGCATCACTGATAGTAAGAAACTGGTTGCTTTGCAACTGTTCTAAAGTCATCAAGGCACTTGCCCAAAGCCCAGACACAAATGTTATCGAGCACTTATGAGACGAATTCGAACGTCGTATGAAAAACCGTTTGTGCAGTAATAAAAACCAGCTTTAGGCCGCATTACAGGACAAATAGAGCCAAATAACGCCTGATGTGTGTAAAAAATTAGTGGAATCTATTTTAAAAAGATTAACAGCTGTAGAAAATTAGAAAGGATATGCAACTAAACATTACTTAATGCATAAACAATCGAATTTAAAGACTGCCCGACTTTCAGTGTGATCATAGTTTTTAGGTTTTTTTGAGTTTTTGTTTATTATTTATATTATTATAGGGCTGAAGTACCTAGTTTTTGTTTTGTTATATTTAATAATATGCAGAACAAATATTCTGACAAAATATTTTGCAAAACTTTAAGTATTATTTACTTTAAAGCTGTTGAACTTTACTGCAATAAGTTGCCCGACTTTCGATGTGAGCCACTGTATATATATATATATATATAAGCTCTCGATATATTATGTATATATATATATATATATATATATATATATATATATATACATATATATATATATATATATATATATATATATATATATATATATATATACATAATATATCGAGAGCTTATATATATATATATATATATATATATATATATATATATATATATATATATATAAATATATATATATATATATATATATATATATATATATATATATATATATACATAATATATCGTGAGCTATAATATATCGAGACCTATATATATATATATATATATATATATATATATATATATATATATATACATAATATATCGTGAGCTATAATATATCGAGAGCTTATATATATATATATATATATATATATATATATATATATATATATATATATATATATGTATATATATATATATATATATATATATATATATATATATATATATATATATATGTATATATATATATATATATATATATATATATATATATATATATATATATATGTATATATATATATATATATATATATATATATATATATATATATATATATATATAAGCTCTCGATATATTATAGCTCACGATATATTATGTATATATATATATATATATATATATATATATATATATATATATATATATATATATATATATATATAAGTTAATAATTAAAAAATTAACTTTTCATAAAGTTCAACACACTCTGTCGCAACTCAATTGCTGACACACTTCTTCATTTATTTCTTTTAATTCGTTCGTTAACACAAAGATATGAATTCACTTTAAATTTATTTTATGATGACATATAATATTTCAATTAATTATTATTAAGTTTATTGAACTAAATTTTACAATAATTGCAAGATCAGCGTCTGCAATTATTGCTTATCCAAATTTAATTATGTCAATTTAAAAATATAAAATAAGAAATTTGTAAATTTAGTTAGTAGTAATTAACATTAACTCAAATAAGAAAGTCTAAGAAGACATAGTCTTCTCTTTCATTTAATTAATATAATTTTAAATAAATAAAAAGATATAGAAGACGTAGTCTTCTCTTTTTTTAAAAGAAGAAAAATAATTGTTTCTTCTAAGTGGCGCCCGAGCAACCAGGTATATTTTAGGAAAAAATAAATATACCACGGAACCCGAGCCTGTATGTGTCCGTCCGCAGGCATCCGTTCGTTGAAAGTATTGTTCCGAATCCCCAGTAACAAATAGTAAAAAGGACAAAATTCGTGCAATCGGAACGGTTTTATTTTAAGTGATTCGATTAAGTGATAATAAGTGTAATGATAATAACTAAAAAAAAATAATAAGAAATAAAGAAATAAAATTGAGACAGTAATTAAAACTTTAAAATAAAAACTTGTAAAGAAACAATTTAATTAGTTATAAAAACGCCACAAACATTATCTAAATAAACAAAAACACTAGAAAAAAACGTTTGAAAAAAATTGCAACAATATAAAAAAACTCAACATTGAAGTCCGACATCCGTTGGAAAATTAACCAGCTTTAACTCATCAAAAACATCTTTACATAATCAAGATCAACAGGAAAAACTCAACATTGAAGTCCGACATCCGTTGGAAAATTAACCAGCTTTAACTCATCAAAAACATCTTTACATAATCAAGATCAACAGAAAAAACTCAACATTGAAATCCAACACCTGAAGATAATAAATCAGCTATCATCTTTAATCAACACAACATCTACTTTCTCATCATAATTCAACAACTTAAACATGAAGGCAGTACTAATCATCTTGTAAGTTAAAATTACTTTAATCTTAAGAAAACATTTTTTTTTGAATAATTTAAGTAAAATATAAAAATATTTTTCATTAAATAAATAAATAAAATAAAAAATTAGAAAGTTTTATCAAAATACAATTATGGCTAATCCTAACAACCTAGTAAGACCACCTATCCTTAACCTTCCTAACCCTGATCCAAATCCAAACGCAGCAGTAGGACCACAAAATCTTCAAATAAATCCTGAATTAGAAAATAGAATAGCTTTAATTTGTGCCCAACAGTGTAGGAGTATTGTACAATCTATAATTAACCCCAACGCTGATATAAATCTTGGAAATGACCAAATAATTGAGGAAAGATATAGGGAAAACCTTAATGATTTGGATTACTTGCTGGGTTGCAGTAAAGTGAAGTGCTGTTTTTTGGTCGTGTGTAATATTATCTAGAAATATACGTTTTTTGCCGTCTAATTGGTCGTTTCAAATCGTTTGTGTAAAGTCTAATGAAACAAACTGTTTGTACTTTATAAAGTGACGTTCATTGTATCTGGATTTAAATAAAAGTGATTAAGTTTGCATCTTTGTCTTCATGGGCTTCATGTATTTTATCATTAAAATTTATTTGTACACTTATTAACAACTTTGGATCTAATTGATTGATTAAATACAATTTAATGCAGCAGTGTTATTTGTTTGAAGCGCCGTCTATATTAAATTGCTGCAGTCGTTTCTATTTGGTTGGTGTCTGCGATATCTTTTTATTAATAAGTACTGCCAAGTTTTTATACTGGATCTAAAAAATTGTCTAAAGTGGAAGGTGTCCGTATTAACTGAAAACGGTGTGACCAGTTTACGTTTTTATCTTTCTGATCCTGGTAGCTGTTGTAATTATATCCATCAAATCTGCTTTAAAATTTCTCCAGCACAATGGAGTGTTCCAATTTAAAATGCATATTAACTGGTAACGAGCGCATGGTATCTTGTTGGTTGTGTGAAAATTTTTATCATTTAAAATGCTGTGGCTTAAAACCGCGTGATGCTGATGCCTTATCTGATTCCTCCAAATCATTGCACTGGACATGTAATAATTGTAAAAGTGTAAAAATGGATTTCTACAATATGTTTAAAAATTCTAGAGAAAAATTTAATAAAATTAAGAATGAATTCGGTGAACTTCAGAAGAAACTTGATGAATTCACAAATCTATTCTCAAATTATCCCAATTTAGAAAAACTTTCATTAAGCCTAAATCAATCCATGTCTCCTAAGAGGAAAAAAACCCAGCCCGAGACCTCTTCGTCAAAAAACCTAACTGCTGTTACTTCTAATAAAGAAGCGCTAATTCCATTGTCTACTAATAGTGTTCTACAAATTGATAGTGCAACGCCTATTGCTAAATCGTCGCTTGTTGCCAGTTCTTCGAGTTCTCTTAGTGCTATGACCGTTAATAATATGCCGTTAAACGTGATCTCTACACTTAATTTCAATACGCCAGAACAAACTCAAGCTCCATTAATAATTAGTGAAAACTGTGCATCCAATACTAATTCTCTAAATGTTCAGCTGTCAAATAGTCCTTCAATACAGTCGGTGTCAACAATTAGTCATAACCCGCTTAGAGCCATTCCACCTAAAAGGGCTATTTTTATATCACGGCTAGCGAATGAAACTTCATCTGATGATGTTAATTTCTATATAAAGTCTAAAATTGGATTGAATGTTGAAATCTCCACTTATAAATTTAACTATTCTGAGCCTCGCGAGATAGCATCTTTTAAAGTTATTGTTCCTGATCAGTTCTTCAATACTCTGCTTGATCCAACATTCTGGCCTATTAATACGTTTGTGCGTGAATTTACGGTTAGGCAAACTCATAGTTCTACTGCTAGTCTTCCGGTGAGAAATATAATCAATTCAAAAAACTAATTACCGCCACAGTGGATAAAATTTCTGTTGTTTACCAAAACGTACGTGGACTAAATACTAAGCTGTCTTCGCTTTTTGTTGACAGTTTTAACATTGAACATCACATTGTTGCCCTTACTGAAACCTGGCTTGTTGATACCATAATTAACTCTGAGATTATGTGTGACAAATTTCAGATTTTTAGAAGAGACCGTGGTAATGGTAAAAAATCGGGGGGTGTATTGATTGCCGTTTCAAATATTCTCCAAGCAGAACCATTCACTTATGAATCCTCATCTAATATTGAATTTATTGCCGTGGTTATAAAATTAAATAACAGAAACATCGTCATTACTTGTTCTTACATTCCTCCGTCATCACCTCTTCTAACCTATGTTGAACATGCTAAGGCTATCAATTTTATAGTTAGCAGTAGAAAACAAAATGATTTATGTGTCTCCGTTGGTGATTTCAATATGCCTTCTGTTAAATGGAACTTTTCAACCGAGAATGGTATCTGGATACCTGCTTTGTCAACTAATAACGGAATATATGAACAATTTCTTAATACCTTTTTGGATTTGGATTTTTACCAGATGAATGGAATATTTAATCATCAGAACAGATTATTAGACTTAATGTTCCTAAATGAGTTTATGGACATTGTTGTTGAACGTTCTTCACCTATTGTCATGCCGGAAGATCTATATCACCCTACAATTGAGGTTAACCTCCCTATTTCGCCTGAGTCTTTTGAGAAACCCGATAATATAAACAATGTATTTAGTTTTAATAAAACGAACTATCGATTGCTCAATCATTTATTAAAACACACAAATTGGAATCAATTATTTTCACCATCAAATATTACGCTTGAGGAAATTATTAATCGTTTTTATGCTAAAATATTTTCATTGTTTGAGCTATGCATTCCAACGCAACCTTTACGCAGGAAAAGCGGACCTCCATGGAGTACAAATCGTTTATCTAAAGCAAAAAATAGGAAAAATAAACTTTATAAAAATTACAAAAAAACCAATCTCCTATGTGATTATCGAAAATATGTAATTTCTCGAGAAGAATACAACACGCTAAACAGATCGTGTTATGCAGTCTATTTATCTCGTATGAGGAATAACTTCAAAAATAATCCTAAATCCTTTTATAATTTTGTGAACTCCAAAAGAAGATCTAATACTTTTCCTGCTGTTATGAAGTTCCAGAGTTCTGAGTCCGGAGAAGACCTTAATATAAGTAATATGTTTGCTGAATTTTTTTCCACAACCTACTCTGATGCAGTTTATAATGAAAATACTTTCCCTATTTACACTAATTCCAGTCAAAATATTATTATTCCACTTTTCAATACATCTGAAATCTCAAAAAATTTGAAAAAATTAAAGTTCTCATATAGCAGTGGTCCTGACAATGTTCCCAGCTGTATACTAATTAATTGTGCTGATGCTCTTGCTGAACCATTGACTAGAAAAGTGGTGCAAAAGTGTATAAAAGTGGTGCAAAATCGGATGTTGTAAATTATAGAGGTATTGCTAAGCTGAGTGTTATTCCGAAGTTATTTGAAAAATTAGTGACGGAATATATTTCTCATCATGCATCATCTCTATTCAGTTCTGTCCAGCATGGGTTTCGTAAAGGATGCTCTACGACAACAAACTTACTACAACTAACAACTGTTGTTAACCAAGGCTTTGTTCAGCGCAAGCAAACAGACGTCGTGTACACTGATTTTAGTAAAGCTTTTGATAAAGTCAATCACAAGTTGCTCTTAAGAAAACTTGACTTAATGGGATTTTCAAACAGATGTTTAAAATGGATTGAGTCTTATTTAACAAATAGGAAGCAATGTGTTCGTTTCAAAAATGTTTTTTCAAAATTAATTGACGTAACTTCGGGAGTGCCTCAAGGTAGCCATCTTGGACCACTTCTCTTTACCCTATTTATAAATGATTTGCCAAAAGTAATTAAATTCTCGAATATCTTGATGTATGCTGACGACGTTAAAATTTTCCTAAGCTTTGATAAGTATTTAGATCACACTCTCCTACAAAAGGACTTGGATTGCTTTAACATATGGTGCAATAAAAATTTGATGCAGCTTAATTTTAGCAAGTGTAGATATATAACTTTCTACAGAGGTTCCTACATTAACGCAAACTACAATTTTGGAAACCATCGTTTGGAGAGAGTAGTTTCAATCATGGACCTTGGTGTTCTGTTGGACTCTAAGCTTAACTTTATTAATCATATTTCTTTGACTGTGAATAAAGCCCGTGGAGTTCTGGGTTTTATAAAACGATGGGCTAAGGAATTTAAGGACCCATATGTTACGAAACAGTTGTACATTTCCTTAGTGAGGCCTGTCCTTGAATATGCATCCGTTGTATGGGACCCAGTGTATACGTCACATATTAACTCAATTGAGTCTGTGCAAAAACAATTTTTGTTATTCTGTCTACGTACTCTTCACTGGAATCCACTAGACCTTCCACCATATACCAGTCGTCTAGCACTCATTAAACTACCAACCCTTAAAAGCCGGAGGACTATGTTAAATGTATCTTTTATTTTAAAACTGATTAATGGTGATATTTCTTCATTTTTCCTACTCAACAATATTGCATTGAATGTACCTTACCGACCTTCAAGACACTATGAGTTGCTTTCTATCAAATACTTTAGGACTAACTATGCAAATGCTGATCCATTTCGGAGAATGTGCAGCCAATTTAACAAATGCTACAGAATCATTGATTTTTCCTTAAATCTAAATTCAATTAAATTTCAAATTATTACATTTTTTAATGCTTTATAATGTCTACGTTTTTAATGTTTTCAATTTTGTATGTATGTTTGTATGTCAAATTTCATAATTGTAAATTTTAAAACTTCTGTCTGTAAGGATGATTTATCCATAGACATGAATAAATAAATAAAATAAAAAAAAATAAAAAATACCCGATATAGTTAGAAGCTTAAGAGAATTTTCTGGAAACGCTTCCGAGTTTAATTCATGGAAAAAAAGTGTAGAAAGAGTACTTCAAATCTACAACTCAATGAGAGGAACTCCAAAATACTTTGGAATCCTAAGCGTTATCAGAAATAAAATAGTAGGGAATGCAGATATCGCATTAGAGTCCTACAACACTCCTTTAGACTGGAATAGTATAGTAAGATGTTTGACTCTACATTATGCCGACAAACGAGATTTAGGCACACTAGAGTATCAAATGACATCTCTTATCCAAGGAAGAAACTCAATTCAAATTTTCTATCAACAAGTCTATTCGCACTTATCCCTAATATTAAATAAAATTGGCTGTATGGAAATGGGACAAGAGTCCTTGCGACTTTTGACTCAGACATATAGAGACAAGGCTCTTGATACGTTCATAAGAGGCTTGAACGGAGATCTACCTAGACTCCCAGGCATTCGAGAACCCTCAGATCTTCCACAAGCACTACATCTTTGCTTAAAGTTGGAAAACCAGCTTTACAGATCGGAATATGCGACTAAGCACCAAAATCATAAACATCGTCAACAGCTTCCACTTCCTTCAATGCGTAATTTGAACACACAAAATCATAATAGACCGTTTTATCCAGAACTAACATTTCAACATTCTACGAAATATAATAGCCCTACAAACAGCATGCAACAAAATTTATTTAAAAATCAACAGCCCTTCCCTTATCATAACCCCCAACCCATGTTTCAACCGCATCAACAAATGCGACAACAATTCCAATTCCAGCCGCCAAGACCAACACAACCTAAGCCTCAACGATCTGAACCTATGGAAATTGATCAGTCGATCCAAACAAGAAACGTGAACTACCAAAACAGACCCCGTCAAACGATGCAATTTCAAGGTAAAAGACCTGCATCAATGAATCACGTTCCACCACCATTTAAACAACAACGAAATTTTCACATAGAAACCAATCAGCAAAATTTTGAAAATATAATAGAAGCTGATGAATCTCAAATAGAAAATTCCGAAGACAACTACTACCGGCAAATGCAAAATGAAGATGTTGAAAAATACGTCGAAACTTTAGACCAACAAGATCAACAGTATGAACTTCCTACCCAAGAACTAACTGACATTCATTTTTTAGGCTAACGTATTCTTCGCTTCCATACTTTGAATGTAAGGCGAGGAATGGTCAAATCTTAAAAATCTTAATAGATACGGGATCTAATAAAAATTATATTCAATCCTCTCTCGTAAACAATCCTAAACAAAATGAAAAACCTTTTTTTGCAAACTCAGTGTCTGGTGACATTGAAATCACACATCATACATTTGCGAATCTGTTTAATTTACCCGATCATCCTATTAAATTTTATATTTTGCCCTATCTTAAAACATTTCATGGTATTTTAGGCCATGACAGTTTACAGGAATTAAATGCAATAATTTATATTAAAGAAAAATACATGTTAATAAATCACAAAATTAAAATTAAAATTCATCAACAAATTTCCCAATCAGTAAACAAAATGGAATTTAGAACTAGTCATATGGACGAGGTTCAAAAATCTCAATTAAAAAAAGTAATTAATATGCATCCCAACCTATTCAAAGATCCTAATAAAAAACTAACATTTACCTCTCGAATCAAAGGAGAGATTCGAACCACATCTGACTCACCAATATATTGCAAATCATATCCCTATCCCATGGCACTCAAAAACGAAGTTGAAAAACAAATAAAGGAACTTCTAAATGATGGTATAATCAGGCCTTCCAGATCACCTTATAACGCACCCGTCTGGATCGTCCCGAAAAAAATGGACGCATCCGGCGAAAAAAAATTCAGAATGGTCATTGACTACAGAAAGCTGAACGCGATCACTGTAGCCGATAGATACCCTATTCCAGAAATTAACGAAGTTCTCTCAAATTTAGGAAAAAATAAGTTCTTTTCAGTGGTAGACCTAAAAAGTGGTTTCCACCAAATTCCTCTGAAGGAATGCGATATAGAAAAAACCGCATTTTCAATCAATAATGGAAAATTCGAATTCGTCCGACTTCCATTCGGATTAAAAAACTCGCCATCAATTTTTCAAAGAACTTTAGATGATGTTTTAAGACATCACATAGGAAAAATATGTTATGTCTATATAGATGACATTATCATATTCTCCAAAACTGAGAAAGAACACTTTGAACATCTACACAAAATATTTGAAACATTAGAATCCGCAAACTTCAAAATACAGCTCGACAAGTGTGAATTTTTAAAAACAGAAATTGAATTTCTTGGATTTATTATAGGAACCGAAGGTATAAAAGCAAACAAACAAAAAGTAGAAGCAATAGCCCAACTTCAACCCCCAAAAACCCTAAAAGACTTGAGAAGTTTCTTAGGCATGTCAGGCTACTATAGGCGCTTTATCCAAGATTACGCAAAACTTGCTAAGCCCCTGACATCCCTTTTAAGAGGGGAGGAAGGACGCATTTCAAAGAATGCCTCCAAGAATAAAAAAATATCTTTAGATTATAATGGTCTAGATGCATTTCAAAAATTAAAAAACTCGTTAATCTCAAGTGACATAGTGCTCTCTCATCCTGACTTCGAAAAATGTTTCGAGCTAACGACAGATGCTTCCGACTACGCACTCGGTGCAGTCTTATCGCAAAACAAAAAGCCTATAACCTTTCTTTCAAGAACATTAAGTAAAACTGAAGAAAATTATGTCACGAATGAAAAAGAAATGTTGGCTATAATTTGGGCTTTGAATTCACTGAGAAATTATCTGTACGGATCCCGAAAGGTAATCATATTCACAGACCACCAACCTCTAACATATGCTCTTAGTAGTAAAAACACAAACAGCAAAATGAAGAGATGGAAAGCCATACTCGAAGAATATGATTATGAACTTAGATACCAACCCGGTAAAACAAACATGGTAGCGGATGCACTATCTAGGCCACCACAGATAAATTCAATGACAGCAACCCAGCACAGCGATGAAAGCTCTTCAGAGAATAAAATACCAGCAGTAGAATGTCCTATTAACGTATTCAAAAATCAAATTCATATTTTAATAGACAACAATGATAGCTACAAATTTGAAATCCCCTTCCCAACTTGTCACAGGCATATAATAAAAAAACCTTATTTCACCAGAAATACATTAATTTCGATTTTAAAAAAATATCTTAATCCTAGCGTAATTAATGGATTATTTACTACTGAACCAATTATGGGAATAATTCAAGAATTTTATTCCGAACATTTCATTAACTATAAAATTAGATTCACACAGTCACAGGTCAAAGAAATAATAAATTATGTAGAACAAGAAGAAGTATTAATTAAAGAACACAGAAGAGCCCACAGAAATGCTAAAGAAAATAGAGAGCAGATAAAAAAAGATTACTATTTTCCAAAAATGACAGAAAAATCCAATAGAATTGTAAAAAATTGTCAAGTTTGTAGAGAACAAAAATACGACCGTCGTCCTAATAAACCACAGTTCCAACCCACACCTATTCCACAAAATCCTGGAGAAATAATCCATATTGATATTTACTCTACTGAAGGAAATCTTGTATTAACAGCAATTGACAAATTCTCAAAATACGCTTTAGTTAAAATTTTAAAATCTAGGGCAATAGAAGACATTAAAGAACCATTAAAAGAAATAGTTTTAGCTTTTGGTATCCCCAAGTCTATAGTCATAGACAATGAAAAATCCTTAAATTCTGTATCAATAAATTTTCTTCTTAAAGATCAATTTGGCATTGAAACCTACACTACACCACCCTACTCCAGTTGTGTAAATAGTCAAATAGAAAGATTCCACTCTACTCTTTCAGAGATCATGAGATGTTTAAAACCAGACAAACTACATACTTCTTTTCACGATTTACTTACCAGGGCAATACACGAGTATAACAGGTCAATTCACTCCACCACCGGCAGAAAACCAATAGATATATTTTTTAACAGAAATTCAAGTAATGATCCAGGAAAAGCACTTTTGGATAAACAAGATATAATCAATCGTTTAACGGAAAAACAGAAACAGGATTTAAACTACCATAATCAAAATAGGCATGAAATAAAAGTTTATTCACCAGGAGAACAAATCTTTGTCAGAGTAAACAAGAGACTAGGGTCAAAACTGACTCCAAGATTTAAAAAGGAAATAGTCAAAGAAGATAGAAATTCTACTATTTTAACAATGACAGGCAGAATTGTGCATAAAAGTAATATTAAAAGAAAATAAATTATATTTACAGATTTTATTTAACCTTTGTAAAAACTGAAGTCCAAATTTTGGATTACACTTCTTCCTATGTTGTGACAATTAATAGAGGTACAGCAAAAATTCAGCAGGGAACCTTTACTATTCTACATTCAATAGAGTTGGCACAGTACGCAACATCAATATCCAATACCCATTCATTTATCCAACAACACATCCCAAATCACCATAACCTGTATCCCATCCTAACCCATGAATTAAAACTTTCTGAAAATATTTTAGAAAACATAACACCAAATGTAAAAAATAAAAGGGCAATAAATGCCATAGGTACTATTTGGAAATATATCGCGGGATCTCCTGATCACGACGATTTTGAAATCATAGCAAGTAATATAAATGATCTTAACAAAAATAATAATAAACAAGTTTATGTAAATGAAGCCTTAAATAAAAGATTAAATAATCTCACAGATGTTGTAAACAAAGTTTCAAACGCAATAAGAAAAGATGTATTATTAGAAAATGAAATTGTTATAAACTTACAAAATAGAATTAGACTAGTTAAGGAAGAACTAATAAATATTCAAAATGGAATTATATGGGCAAAGATTGGAATTATTAACCCACTAATATTAGACAAAAAAGAAATTGAAATAGCTATAAGTAAAATTAGAAAAGAAAATATTGTTTTCGAGAGTCCTGAAGAGGCACTCCAATTTGCTAAAGTATCTGTCCTATACAGTACTAATAAAAAATTATTTTATTTAGTTAAGATTCCTTTAACAAAAAATGAAGCTTATGAAAATGTTATTTTAAGACCAGTAAAGAAAAAAAACTCTGTCATTAGTTTAGATTTTAAGCAGATTTTAAAAAATGAAAAAACAATATTTGGAATAAGTGATAGTTGTGAAAAATATAATAATTTCATAATTTGTAAAGAGAATCAATTAAAAAATATTTCAAATGACAAATGTATTCCTAATCTTTTAAGTAGTCAAAATTCTACGTGTGTAACGAGCAACAATCATCATATCCCATCAATCGAAGAGATTGAGTCCGGGGTTATCCTTGTAAATAATTGTAACACATCTATTAATATTGATGAAACGATCAGAAATATATCTGGAACACTTCTAATTAAATTCCATAATAGCACTATTAAAATTAACAATATGACCTTTAGTAATATAGAGGCATCACCTTTACAAATCATTCCCGCATTAATGCAGCCTGCTCCTTTCGAAAGAGACCACATTAATTTTCTATCACTTGAAGCGCTAAACGAATTACAGATTAATAATACGGAGGTAATCTCAACTATTCAAAAACATTTAGAAATCGGAGGATGGTCAATCTCTGTTATCATTGGTCTCATTATCATTTCATTAGTAGCCTTCAAACTATTCTTTAAAAATCCCAAAAAAACAATTGTTTTTGAATCTCAAATTCCTCACATTAATAACGAGCCTAATGCAACAATAACTTTGCAACATTATGCCGAATACCCCAAATCAATAGCATTAGAAGCTCCCATCAAACCTCCTAGATTAAATAATATTCCTTTTTTCTAAATGATTGAGGACAATCAATTTAAGAAGGGAGGAGTTAATAATTAAAAAATTAACTTTTCATAAAGTTCAACACACTCTGTCGCAACTCAATTGCTGACACACTTCTTCATTTATTTCTTTTAATTCGTTCGTTAACACAAAGATATGAATTCACTTTAAATTTATTTTATGATGACATATAATATTTCAATTAATTATTATTAAGTTTATTGAACTAAATTTTACAATAATTGCAAGATCAGCGTCTGCAATTATTGCTTATCCAAATTTAATTATGTCAATTTAAAAATATAAAATAAGAAATTTGTAAATTTAGTTAGTAGTAATTAACATTAACTCAAATAAGAAAGTCTAAGAAGACATAGTCTTCTCTTTCATTTAATTAATATAATTTTAAATAAATAAAAAGATATAGAAGACGTAGTCTTCTCTTTTTTTAAAAGAAGAAAAATAATTGTTTCTTCTAAGTGGCGCCCGAGCAACCAGGTATATTTTAGGAAAAAATAAATATACCACGGAACCCGAGCCTGTATGTGTCCGTCCGCAGGCATCCGTTCGTTGAAAGTATTGTTCCGAATCCCCAGTAACAAATAGTAAAAAGGACAAAATTCGTGCAATCGGAACGGTTTTATTTTAAGTGATTCGATTAAGTGATAATAAGTGTAATGATAATAACTAAAAAAAAATAATAAGAAATAAAGAAATAAAATTGAGACAGTAATTAAAACTTTAAAATAAAAACTTGTAAAGAAACAATTTAATTAGTTATAAAAACGCCACAAACATTATCTAAATAAACAAAAACACTAGAAAAAAACGTTTGAAAAAAATTGCAACAATATAAAAAAACTCAACATTGAAGTCCGACATCCGTTGGAAAATTAACCAGCTTTAACTCATCAAAAACATCTTTACATAATCAAGATCAACAGGAAAAACTCAACATTGAAGTCCGACATCCGTTGGAAAATTAACCAGCTTTAACTCATCAAAAACATCTTTACATAATCAAGATCAACAGAAAAAACTCAACATTGAAATCCAACACCTGAAGATAATAAATCAGCTATCATCTTTAATCAACACAACATCTACTTTCTCATCATAATTCAACAACTTAAACATGAAGGCAGTACTAATCATCTTGTAAGTTAAAATTACTTTAATCTTAAGAAAACATTTTTTTTTGAATAATTTAAGTAAAATATAAAAATATTTTTCATTAAATAAATAAATAAAATAAAAAATTAGAAAGTTTTATCAAAATACAATTATGGCTAATCCTAACAACCTAGTAAGACCACCTATCCTTAACCTTCCTAACCCTGATCCAAATCCAAACGCAGCAGTAGGACCACAAAATCTTCAAATAAATCCTGAATTAGAAAATAGAATAGCTTTAATTTGTGCCCAACAGTGTAGGAGTATTGTACAATCTATAATTAACCCCAACGCTGATATAAATCTTGGAAATGACCAAATAATTGAGGAAAGATATAGGGAAAACCTTAATGATTTGGATTACTTGCTGGGTTGCAGTAAAGTGAAGTGCTGTTTTTTGGTCGTGTGTAATATTATCTAGAAATATACGTTTTTTGCCGTCTAATTGGTCGTTTCAAATCGTTTGTGTAAAGTCTAATGAAACAAACTGTTTGTACTTTATAAAGTGACGTTCATTGTATCTGGATTTAAATAAAAGTGATTAAGTTTGCATCTTTGTCTTCATGGGCTTCATGTATTTTATCATTAAAATTTATTTGTACACTTATTAACAACTTTGGATCTAATTGATTGATTAAATACAATTTAATGCAGCAGTGTTATTTGTTTGAAGCGCCGTCTATATTAAATTGCTGCAGTCGTTTCTATTTGGTTGGTGTCTGCGATATCTTTTTATTAATAAGTACTGCCAAGTTTTTATACTGGATCTAAAAAATTGTCTAAAGTGGAAGGTGTCCGTATTAACTGAAAACGGTGTGACCAGTTTACGTTTTTATCTTTCTGATCCTGGTAGCTGTTGTAATTATATCCATCAAATCTGCTTTAAAATTTCTCCAGCACAATGGAGTGTTCCAATTTAAAATGCATATTAACTGGTAACGAGCGCATGGTATCTTGTTGGTTGTGTGAAAATTTTTATCATTTAAAATGCTGTGGCTTAAAACCGCGTGATGCTGATGCCTTATCTGATTCCTCCAAATCATTGCACTGGACATGTAATAATTGTAAAAGTGTAAAAATGGATTTCTACAATATGTTTAAAAATTCTAGAGAAAAATTTAATAAAATTAAGAATGAATTCGGTGAACTTCAGAAGAAACTTGATGAATTCACAAATCTATTCTCAAATTATCCCAATTTAGAAAAACTTTCATTAAGCCTAAATCAATCCATGTCTCCTAAGAGGAAAAAAACCCAGCCCGAGACCTCTTCGTCAAAAAACCTAACTGCTGTTACTTCTAATAAAGAAGCGCTAATTCCATTGTCTACTAATAGTGTTCTACAAATTGATAGTGCAACGCCTATTGCTAAATCGTCGCTTGTTGCCAGTTCTTCGAGTTCTCTTAGTGCTATGACCGTTAATAATATGCCGTTAAACGTGATCTCTACACTTAATTTCAATACGCCAGAACAAACTCAAGCTCCATTAATAATTAGTGAAAACTGTGCATCCAATACTAATTCTCTAAATGTTCAGCTGTCAAATAGTCCTTCAATACAGTCGGTGTCAACAATTAGTCATAACCCGCTTAGAGCCATTCCACCTAAAAGGGCTATTTTTATATCACGGCTAGCGAATGAAACTTCATCTGATGATGTTAATTTCTATATAAAGTCTAAAATTGGATTGAATGTTGAAATCTCCACTTATAAATTTAACTATTCTGAGCCTCGCGAGATAGCATCTTTTAAAGTTATTGTTCCTGATCAGTTCTTCAATACTCTGCTTGATCCAACATTCTGGCCTATTAATACGTTTGTGCGTGAATTTACGGTTAGGCAAACTCATAGTTCTACTGCTAGTCTTCCGGTGAGAAATATAATCAATTCAAAAAACTAATTACCGCCACAGTGGATAAAATTTCTGTTGTTTACCAAAACGTACGTGGACTAAATACTAAGCTGTCTTCGCTTTTTGTTGACAGTTTTAACATTGAACATCACATTGTTGCCCTTACTGAAACCTGGCTTGTTGATACCATAATTAACTCTGAGATTATGTGTGACAAATTTCAGATTTTTAGAAGAGACCGTGGTAATGGTAAAAAATCGGGGGGTGTATTGATTGCCGTTTCAAATATTCTCCAAGCAGAACCATTCACTTATGAATCCTCATCTAATATTGAATTTATTGCCGTGGTTATAAAATTAAATAACAGAAACATCGTCATTACTTGTTCTTACATTCCTCCGTCATCACCTCTTCTAACCTATGTTGAACATGCTAAGGCTATCAATTTTATAGTTAGCAGTAGAAAACAAAATGATTTATGTGTCTCCGTTGGTGATTTCAATATGCCTTCTGTTAAATGGAACTTTTCAACCGAGAATGGTATCTGCATACCTGCTTTGTCAACTAATAACGGAATATATGAACAATTTCTTAATACCTTTTTGGATTTGGATTTTTACCAGATGAATGGAATATTTAATCATCAGAACAGATTATTAGACTTAATGTTCCTAAATGAGTTTATGGACATTGTTGTTGAACGTTCTTCACCTATTGTCATGCCGGAAGATCTATATCACCCTACAATTGAGGTTAACCTCCCTATTTCGCCTGAGTCTTTTGAGAAACCCGATAATATAAACAATGTATTTAGTTTTAATAAAACGAACTATCGATTGCTCAATCATTTATTAAAACACACAAATTGGAATCAATTATTTTCACCATCAAATATTACGCTTGAGGAAATTATTAATCGTTTTTATGCTAAAATATTTTCATTGTTTGAGCTATGCATTCCAACGCAACCTTTACGCAGGAAAAGCGGACCTCCATGGAGTACAAATCGTTTATCTAAAGCAAAAAATAGGAAAAATAAACTTTATAAAAATTACAAAAAAACCAATCTCCTATGTGATTATCGAAAATATGTAATTTCTCGAGAAGAATACAACACGCTAAACAGATCGTGTTATGCAGTCTATTTATCTCGTATGAGGAATAACTTCAAAAATAATCCTAAATCCTTTTATAATTTTGTGAACTCCAAAAGAAGATCTAATACTTTTCCTGCTGTTATGAAGTTCCAGAGTTCTGAGTCCGGAGAAGACCTTAATATAAGTAATATGTTTGCTGAATTTTTTTCCACAACCTACTCTGATGCAGTTTATAATGAAAATACTTTCCCTATTTACACTAATTCCAGTCAAAATATTATTATTCCACTTTTCAATACATCTGAAATCTCAAAAAATTTGAAAAAATTAAAGTTCTCATATAGCAGTGGTCCTGACAATGTTCCCAGCTGTATACTAATTAATTGTGCTGATGCTCTTGCTGAACCATTGACTAGAAAAGTGGTGCAAAAGTGTATAAAAGTGGTGCAAAATCGGATGTTGTAAATTATAGAGGTATTGCTAAGCTGAGTGTTATTCCGAAGTTATTTGAAAAATTAGTGACGGAATATATTTCTCATCATGCATCATCTCTATTCAGTTCTGTCCAGCATGGGTTTCGTAAAGGATGCTCTACGACAACAAACTTACTACAACTAACAACTGTTGTTAACCAAGGCTTTGTTCAGCGCAAGCAAACAGACGTCGTGTACACTGATTTTAGTAAAGCTTTTGATAAAGTCAATCACAAGTTGCTCTTAAGAAAACTTGACTTAATGGGATTTTCAAACAGATGTTTAAAATGGATTGAGTCTTATTTAACAAATAGGAAGCAATGTGTTCGTTTCAAAAATGTTTTTTCAAAATTAATTGACGTAACTTCGGGAGTGCCTCAAGGTAGCCATCTTGGACCACTTCTCTTTACCCTATTTATAAATGATTTGCCAAAAGTAATTAAATTCTCGAATATCTTGATGTATGCTGACGACGTTAAAATTTTCCTAAGCTTTGATAAGTATTTAGATCACACTCTCCTACAAAAGGACTTGGATTGCTTTAACATATGGTGCAATAAAAATTTGATGCAGCTTAATTTTAGCAAGTGTAGATATATAACTTTCTACAGAGGTTCCTACATTAACGCAAACTACAATTTTGGAAACCATCGTTTGGAGAGAGTAGTTTCAATCATGGACCTTGGTGTTCTGTTGGACTCTAAGCTTAACTTTATTAATCATATTTCTTTGACTGTGAATAAAGCCCGTGGAGTTCTGGGTTTTATAAAACGATGGGCTAAGGAATTTAAGGACCCATATGTTACGAAACAGTTGTACATTTCCTTAGTGAGGCCTGTCCTTGAATATGCATCCGTTGTATGGGACCCAGTGTATACGTCACATATTAACTCAATTGAGTCTGTGCAAAAACAATTTTTGTTATTCTGTCTACGTACTCTTCACTGGAATCCACTAGACCTTCCACCATATACCAGTCGTCTAGCACTCATTAAACTACCAACCCTTAAAAGCCGGAGGACTATGTTAAATGTATCTTTTATTTTAAAACTGATTAATGGTGATATTTCTTCATTTTTCCTACTCAACAATATTGCATTGAATGTACCTTACCGACCTTCAAGACACTATGAGTTGCTTTCTATCAAATACTTTAGGACTAACTATGCAAATGCTGATCCATTTCGGAGAATGTGCAGCCAATTTAACAAATGCTACAGAATCATTGATTTTTCCTTAAATCTAAATTCAATTAAATTTCAAATTATTACATTTTTTAATGCTTTATAATGTCTACGTTTTTAATGTTTTCAATTTTGTATGTATGTTTGTATGTCAAATTTCATAATTGTAAATTTTAAAACTTCTGTCTGTAAGGATGATTTATCCATAGACATGAATAAATAAATAAAATAAAAAAAAATAAAAAATACCCGATATAGTTAGAAGCTTAAGAGAATTTTCTGGAAACGCTTCCGAGTTTAATTCATGGAAAAAAAGTGTAGAAAGAGTACTTCAAATCTACAACTCAATGAGAGGAACTCCAAAATACTTTGGAATCCTAAGCGTTATCAGAAATAAAATAGTAGGGAATGCAGATATCGCATTAGAGTCCTACAACACTCCTTTAGACTGGAATAGTATAGTAAGATGTTTGACTCTACATTATGCCGACAAACGAGATTTAGGCACACTAGAGTATCAAATGACATCTCTTATCCAAGGAAGAAACTCAATTCAAATTTTCTATCAACAAGTCTATTCGCACTTATCCCTAATATTAAATAAAATTGGCTGTATGGAAATGGGACAAGAGTCCTTGCGACTTTTGACTCAGACATATAGAGACAAGGCTCTTGATACGTTCATAAGAGGCTTGAACGGAGATCTACCTAGACTCCCAGGCATTCGAGAACCCTCAGATCTTCCACAAGCACTACATCTTTGCTTAAAGTTGGAAAACCAGCTTTACAGATCGGAATATGCGACTAAGCACCAAAATCATAAACATCGTCAACAGCTTCCACTTCCTTCAATGCGTAATTTGAACACACAAAATCATAATAGACCGTTTTATCCAGAACTAACATTTCAACATTCTACGAAATATAATAGCCCTACAAACAGCATGCAACAAAATTTATTTAAAAATCAACAGCCCTTCCCTTATCATAACCCCCAACCCATGTTTCAACCGCATCAACAAATGCGACAACAATTCCAATTCCAGCCGCCAAGACCAACACAACCTAAGCCTCAACGATCTGAACCTATGGAAATTGATCAGTCGATCCAAACAAGAAACGTGAACTACCAAAACAGACCCCGTCAAACGATGCAATTTCAAGGTAAAAGACCTGCATCAATGAATCACGTTCCACCACCATTTAAACAACAACGAAATTTTCACATAGAAACCAATCAGCAAAATTTTGAAAATATAATAGAAGCTGATGAATCTCAAATAGAAAATTCCGAAGACAACTACTACCGGCAAATGCAAAATGAAGATGTTGAAAAATACGTCGAAACTTTAGACCAACAAGATCAACAGTATGAACTTCCTACCCAAGAACTAACTGACATTCATTTTTTAGGCTAACGTATTCTTCGCTTCCATACTTTGAATGTAAGGCGAGGAATGGTCAAATCTTAAAAATCTTAATAGATACGGGATCTAATAAAAATTATATTCAATCCTCTCTCGTAAACAATCCTAAACAAAATGAAAAACCTTTTTTTGCAAACTCAGTGTCTGGTGACATTGAAATCACACATCATACATTTGCGAATCTGTTTAATTTACCCGATCATCCTATTAAATTTTATATTTTGCCCTATCTTAAAACATTTCATGGTATTTTAGGCCATGACAGTTTACAGGAATTAAATGCAATAATTTATATTAAAGAAAAATACATGTTAATAAATCACAAAATTAAAATTAAAATTCATCAACAAATTTCCCAATCAGTAAACAAAATGGAATTTAGAACTAGTCATATGGACGAGGTTCAAAAATCTCAATTAAAAAAAGTAATTAATATGCATCCCAACCTATTCAAAGATCCTAATAAAAAACTAACATTTACCTCTCGAATCAAAGGAGAGATTCGAACCACATCTGACTCACCAATATATTGCAAATCATATCCCTATCCCATGGCACTCAAAAACGAAGTTGAAAAACAAATAAAGGAACTTCTAAATGATGGTATAATCAGGCCTTCCAGATCACCTTATAACGCACCCGTCTGGATCGTCCCGAAAAAAATGGACGCATCCGGCGAAAAAAAATTCAGAATGGTCATTGACTACAGAAAGCTGAACGCGATCACTGTAGCCGATAGATACCCTATTCCAGAAATTAACGAAGTTCTCTCAAATTTAGGAAAAAATAAGTTCTTTTCAGTGGTAGACCTAAAAAGTGGTTTCCACCAAATTCCTCTGAAGGAATGCGATATAGAAAAAACCGCATTTTCAATCAATAATGGAAAATTCGAATTCGTCCGACTTCCATTCGGATTAAAAAACTCGCCATCAATTTTTCAAAGAACTTTAGATGATGTTTTAAGACATCACATAGGAAAAATATGTTATGTCTATATAGATGACATTATCATATTCTCCAAAACTGAGAAAGAACACTTTGAACATCTACACAAAATATTTGAAACATTAGAATCCGCAAACTTCAAAATACAGCTCGACAAGTGTGAATTTTTAAAAACAGAAATTGAATTTCTTGGATTTATTATAGGAACCGAAGGTATAAAAGCAAACAAACAAAAAGTAGAAGCAATAGCCCAACTTCAACCCCCAAAAACCCTAAAAGACTTGAGAAGTTTCTTAGGCATGTCAGGCTACTATAGGCGCTTTATCCAAGATTACGCAAAACTTGCTAAGCCCCTGACATCCCTTTTAAGAGGGGAGGAAGGACGCATTTCAAAGAATGCCTCCAAGAATAAA
Organism: Germaria angustata; assembly: GCA_963681545.1. Lineage (NCBI taxonomy): Eukaryota > Metazoa > Arthropoda > Insecta > Diptera > Tachinidae > Germaria > Germaria angustata. Next base: position 13,242,232 of record OY813003.1, on the reverse strand, counting down.
AAAATATCTTTAGATTATAATGGTCTAGATGCATTTCAAAAATTAAAAAACTCGTTAATCTCAAGTGACATAGTGCTCTCTCATCCTGACTTCGAAAAATGTTTCGAGCTAACGACAGATGCTTCCGACTACGCACTCGGTGCAGTCTTATCGCAAAACAAAAAGCCTATAACCTTTCTTTCAAGAACATTAAGTAAAACTGAAGAAAATTATGTCACGAATGAAAAAGAAATGTTGGCTATAATTTGGGCTTTGAATTCACTGAGAAATTATCTGTACGGATCCCGAAAGGTAATCATATTCACAGACCACCAACCTCTAACATATGCTCTTAGTAGTAAAAACACAAACAGCAAAATGAAGAGATGGAAAGCCATACTCGAAGAATATGATTATGAACTTAGATACCAACCCGGTAAAACAAACATGGTAGCGGATGCACTATCTAGGCCACCACAGATAAATTCAATGACAGCAACCCAGCACAGCGATGAAAGCTCTTCAGAGAATAAAATACCAGCAGTAGAATGTCCTATTAACGTATTCAAAAATCAAATTCATATTTTAATAGACAACAATGATAGCTACAAATTTGAAATCCCCTTCCCAACTTGTCACAGGCATATAATAAAAAAACCTTATTTCACCAGAAATACATTAATTTCGATTTTAAAAAAATATCTTAATCCTAGCGTAATTAATGGATTATTTACTACTGAACCAATTATGGGAATAATTCAAGAATTTTATTCCGAACATTTCATTAACTATAAAATTAGATTCACACAGTCACAGGTCAAAGAAATAATAAATTATGTAGAACAAGAAGAAGTATTAATTAAAGAACACAGAAGAGCCCACAGAAATGCTAAAGAAAATAGAGAGCAGATAAAAAAAGATTACTATTTTCCAAAAATGACAGAAAAATCCAATAGAATTGTAAAAAATTGTCAAGTTTGTAGAGAACAAAAATACGACCGTCGTCCTAATAAACCACAGTTCCAACCCACACCTATTCCACAAAATCCTGGAGAAATAATCCATATTGATATTTACTCTACTGAAGGAAATCTTGTATTAACAGCAATTGACAAATTCTCAAAATACGCTTTAGTTAAAATTTTAAAATCTAGGGCAATAGAAGACATTAAAGAACCATTAAAAGAAATAGTTTTAGCTTTTGGTATCCCCAAGTCTATAGTCATAGACAATGAAAAATCCTTAAATTCTGTATCAATAAATTTTCTTCTTAAAGATCAATTTGGCATTGAAACCTACACTACACCACCCTACTCCAGTTGTGTAAATAGTCAAATAGAAAGATTCCACTCTACTCTTTCAGAGATCATGAGATGTTTAAAACCAGACAAACTACATACTTCTTTTCACGATTTACTTACCAGGGCAATACACGAGTATAACAGGTCAATTCACTCCACCACCGGCAGAAAACCAATAGATATATTTTTTAACAGAAATTCAAGTAATGATCCAGGAAAAGCACTTTTGGATAAACAAGATATAATCAATCGTTTAACGGAAAAACAGAAACAGGATTTAAACTACCATAATCAAAATAGGCATGAAATAAAAGTTTATTCACCAGGAGAACAAATCTTTGTCAGAGTAAACAAGAGACTAGGGTCAAAACTGACTCCAAGATTTAAAAAGGAAATAGTCAAAGAAGATAGAAATTCTACTATTTTAACAATGACAGGCAGAATTGTGCATAAAAGTAATATTAAAAGAAAATAAATTATATTTACAGATTTTATTTAACCTTTGTAAAAACTGAAGTCCAAATTTTGGATTACACTTCTTCCTATGTTGTGACAATTAATAGAGGTACAGCAAAAATTCAGCAGGGAACCTTTACTATTCTACATTCAATAGAGTTGGCACAGTACGCAACATCAATATCCAATACCCATTCATTTATCCAACAACACATCCCAAATCACCATAACCTGTATCCCATCCTAACCCATGAATTAAAACTTTCTGAAAATATTTTAGAAAACATAACACCAAATGTAAAAAATAAAAGGGCAATAAATGCCATAGGTACTATTTGGAAATATATCGCGGGATCTCCTGATCACGACGATTTTGAAATCATAGCAAGTAATATAAATGATCTTAACAAAAATAATAATAAACAAGTTTATGTAAATGAAGCCTTAAATAAAAGATTAAATAATCTCACAGATGTTGTAAACAAAGTTTCAAACGCAATAAGAAAAGATGTATTATTAGAAAATGAAATTGTTATAAACTTACAAAATAGAATTAGACTAGTTAAGGAAGAACTAATAAATATTCAAAATGGAATTATATGGGCAAAGATTGGAATTATTAACCCACTAATATTAGACAAAAAAGAAATTGAAATAGCTATAAGTAAAATTAGAAAAGAAAATATTGTTTTCGAGAGTCCTGAAGAGGCACTCCAATTTGCTAAAGTATCTGTCCTATACAGTACTAATAAAAAATTATTTTATTTAGTTAAGATTCCTTTAACAAAAAATGAAACTTATGAAAATGTTATTTTAAGACCAGTAAAGAAAAAAAACTCTGTCATTAGTTTAGATTTTAAGCAGATTTTAAAAAATGAAAAAACAATATTTGGAATAAGTGATAGTTGTGAAAAATATAATAATTTCATAATTTGTAAAGAGAATCAATTAAAAAATATTTCAAATGACAAATGTATTCCTAATCTTTTAAGTAGTCAAAATTCTACGTGTGTAACGAGCAACAATCATCATATCCCATCAATCGAAGAGATTGAGTCCGGGGTTATCCTTGTAAATAATTGTAACACATCTATTAATATTGATGAAACGATCAGAAATATATCTGGAACACTTCTAATTAAATTCCATAATAGCACTATTAAAATTAACAATATGACCTTTAGTAATATAGAGGCATCACCTTTACAAATCATTCCCGCATTAATGCAGCCTGCTCCTTTCGAAAGAGACCACATTAATTTTCTATCACTTGAAGCGCTAAACGAATTACAGATTAATAATACGGAGGTAATCTCAACTATTCAAAAACATTTAGAAATCGGAGGATGGTCAATCTCTGTTATCATTGGTCTCATTATCATTTCATTAGTAGCCTTCAAACTATTCTTTAAAAATCCCAAAAAAACAATTGTTTTTGAATCTCAAATTCCTCACATTAATAACGAGCCTAATGCAACAATAACTTTGCAACATTATGCCGAATACCCCAAATCAATAGCATTAGAAGCTCCCATCAAACCTCCTAGATTAAATAATATTCCTTTTTTCTAAATGATTGAGGACAATCAATTTAAGAAGGGAGGAGTTAATAATTAAAAAATTAACTTTTCATAAAGTTCAACACACTCTGTCGCAACTCAATTGCTGACACACTTCTTCATTTATTTCTTTTAATTCGTTCGTTAACACAAAGATATGAATTCACTTTAAATTTATTTTATGATGACATATAATATTTCAATTAATTATTATTAAGTTTATTGAACTAAATTTTACAATAATTGCAAGATCAGCGTCTGCAATTATTGCTTATCCAAATTTAATTATGTCAATTTAAAAATATAAAATAAGAAATTTGTAAATTTAGTTAGTAGTAATTAACATTAACTCAAATAAGAAAGTCTAAGAAGACATAGTCTTCTCTTTCATTTAATTAATATAATTTTAAATAAATAAAAAGATATAGAAGACGTAGTCTTCTCTTTTTTTAAAAGAAGAAAAATAATTGTTTCTTCTAAGTTATATATATATATATATATATATATATATATATATATATATACATAATATATCGTGAGCTATAATATATCGAGAGCTTATATATATATATATATATATATATATATATATATATATATATATATATATATATATATATATATATATATATATATATATATATATATATATATATATATATATATATATATATATATATAATATATCGTGAGCTATAATATATCGAGAGCTTATATTCAAAAGCCTCTATCTTAAAAAACGTAGTTTTTCAGGGGAGCAAAAAACCGTTTATTTTCGTTATTTCGAAGAAAATGAAAATTGTATATTCTAAGATATTTATTTAAACTGACTAATTTAATTACTTGACAAGCAATTTGTTTATATTTGCATCACCGGCCATTTTATGCAAGATAGAGGATTTTCTTATTTGAAAATACTTAACGTGTATAAAAAGATAGCGGGTTTTGCATAGTAAAATAAAATATTTATTAATGAATTCAAAGTTCTTATTGATATACATATTTATATATTAGTAAAATAACCACCAAATCCAAAAATCTTAATAATATAAGCAAGTAGTTATACATATTTGTACATTAAGGATATAACTTTTTTTTAGAATATCAAAACAAAAAATAGCTCAAATATGAAATTTTATTATTATTTAGAGATGGTAAGAGATTTTTACGCAATATATTATAATGGAATAAAAATTAAAGTGATAAAAAGTTCGAATATTGATTGATAATTTATGTTCTAAGTTCTTCAATCAATTTTCAAATTATTATAGAAATAATGGTATTCTTGTGGAATCACAGTTTTCAAGTTTTGTAAATTTTTCCATTTGTTTGAAGATATTGCAGGTGGAGCAGAATATAAAAGTTTTGGTTCTATATGGAAAGAGTATGGTTTAATGCGACTAGGTAGATTAACATAGTTTTGATCAAAGTTTACTTTATATTTAACACTGCCATTTGGAAGATATAACAGGGATCTTAAGTCAGATACTGTATGATCATTTCTAACACGAGCTGGTCTTATAGATGAAAAACGTAGAATCTTATCATCTTTATAGTTTTAAAAAAATCATAATTTAAATATACAGCATCAAATGGCTTTTTAATAACTTTATTTTTGACTTTAACAGTTTTTCTGGCCTCTTTAGTAACTCGAATGTAATCATGTGGCAAGTAAATTGATTGATTTTTCAATCTGATCTCAATTTTTGCATGGGCACTATCACACTCCATTTGTGTATGACCTTTTTCCAAAAATTTTTGTTCAACGACTTTTTGATATTTAACTGCGTAATTTGATAAGGCGTTTGACAAATAATGGTTCCGGTTTTGATACCCACAACCGTCTGAATAGATTGTTATCGGCAATGAATCGAACAAACAAAACGTTTCTAAATGGTTTATTATGCAGGAAACAAACACTGAGGCTGATAAATCTCCATTGACTTCACTCCACCAATAATTTGTACATTGATGAGTACCTATATTATATATGGTAAAATTGTGCACTTGCAAGCGTTGTTTGAAGTAAATTGCTGAAGCATTATTGTCGGGACACAATTTTACAGCCTGTGCATCCATTGTGAACACATGGCGTTTGCCTTCTTCAGCTTCAGTTTTGTCTAATCTTTTTTCGTACTGTGCTCGATTTTTATTCAAGACATGCACCTTAAAGTCATCAGCAGTAATCTGATTAGCCTTAAATCCAAAACAAATATCACAATGATCTTTGCGAGGCATATATAAAGCCAAATTCTCTTTCTCGAAAGTTTTAGACTGGTTGAACCTGGTTTTGTGAGCAATAATTGCAATAATGCCTGTAAACAGCAGCCTTGGTTCTAAAAGCTGCTCCGATGTACAATTTATTAGTGTCCTTGCAACAATAATGACTCTCCATTTTTACTTGGAACACAGTTATTTTTTTCAAGTTCAGACATTTTTAAAAAAGGAAAAACCATTCCCCTCGTCTCTCTTGCCAACAAAATACGATGTTATGCCTGCATAATTGTTCTCGTGTTTAAAGGTGAATTCACCCGTTCGTTCTGAACGAAATGTTTGTTGTGAGACAATTTTAGTTTGCTAAGAGTTTGCTCACAAAAGTTTCACACACATCGAACAAAGGTTCTGCAGAAACAAAGTTACCATATGGAACAGCTCTGTAAATGATGTGTGTTACTTTTACAAGCAGGCAGCACAGTGGTAGATGATTGTAATTTGCTGTGTTCTAAATTAAAAAAAAATTTATAAAATAAAAATATACAAATGAATAAAAGTCGAGTTCATATTCCAATTGCTATTTTGTTAAATAAATATAAAAAATTTACAAATATACTCTGTATATTATTATACATACATATGTACATATAATATGATGTAGCAGCTCATTTCAATTTTGCATAAAAAAATGCATATATCTGGCAGCACAGTTCAATTCGTTCGGGACGATAATTGAAATTAAACCAATTCAAGCAAAAATTATTCCGCATTAAATTTATTCTCTTTCTCTCACTCTCTCAAAAATAGAGACGTCAAACTACACATAAAAAAGCGTTCAGAACGAATGGGTGAATTCACCTTTAAGGGTCAATAAGAATAACAACAATTCAGTATGTTTACGGAGTTGGTTTTGTTGTAATTTTGAGTTTTTGTTGTAATTTTTTAGTAAATTAAGAGGGAAGCCCAAATTCATCTAAAATCTCATCGATACCCAAGATATCGAGGGATAACGACGCCGCCACAGTTAACCATCAAAACCGTTTTAAACAATGACAAACCCGAAGCATCCTCGAAAAAAACCTCCAAACCCATCTATTTGGGAGAAAAAAATTCAAATACCCTTATCAAAAAATTAATATCGGTCATTGGTGAAAAGGCATTTCACATTGTTCCAACAAAACGTGGTAACATTGATGAAACTAAAATTCAAATATATGAAGAAAAAGATTTCCGCAAAATGGTTAATGAATTGGAAAAAAATAAAACAAGTTTTTACACATTCCAGCTTAATAGCGCTAAAGACATACAGGTCGTATTGAAGGGCATATATTCTTACGTTGTCCCTGCTGACATGTTTTCCCTGCTGACATGCTCTCACCCTGAAAGGATTCCAGGTAAAAAATGTATCCAACATAATAAACAGGGAGAGGATCCCTCAACCCCTATTTCACGTTGAACTGGAGCTAAATCATAATCATAAACACAGTTGAGGAACCACACAAGCGTTCAAGACCCGTACAGTGCCATAATTGTCAAGAATATGGTCATACAAAAACTTATTGCAAATTACCTACTGTTTGTGTTGTGTACGGTGAATTTCACGAGACTGCCATTTGCAATAAGTCGAAAGATCAGAGGGAAAAAAGTGCACTGCTAACTACAGAGGATGTCCTGTATACTCCTTCGTTAAACAGGCTATGAGTCAAAATCCTAAAGTAACCCCAGCGCAAATAGGAAATACGTACTTTGCTACTTATCCTCCTATGGCCCAACCAATCTCTACACAAGTATCGTATGCTGACTCTGCACATTGGGGCAAATGGTATAGAAAGTGGCGATTAATTCATAGAAGTCACAATATTAAAATGTTATTATTTTTTTATTGATGGATATTAATAAATACATAAAAAACCAGCATTTAAAAAAAATGTTGAAAAAAATTGTTTTTACCATATATGGGCTTTTTAATACTTTGGAAAAATGGTCGTATTTGACTATTTCTGCTGTAACTTTGTAACGAAAGACGATATATAAATAACTTAAATTGTAAATTAGAGCATACTTCATGTGCTTTTAGAGAAAATATTTTTTTTTTAATAAAAGGAATTAATATTTAATATGTATTTATATTAGCAAAATTTTAACATAAAATCCGTCTTTTTTTCTCAAAAATCAATAACTCCACAGATTTAACTAAAAAAGTCACTTATAAGGTTTTTTTATTTACTTCATTTCATTAACTTCATAATCATCACTAGCTTCATAATAATCATTAAAATAGTCTTCATCATCGTCATCATCATCGTCTTCCTGGGGAAGAATAAGAAACTTTGGCGTTTGCTCCATTTTCTTTCTACAACTATTTTTTATGCTTGAAATTAAAGGATCAGAACTTAAAAGAAATCTATTGAACACGTCTTCTATGGTATTTTTTCTACTGCATTTACGCGAAAAGTGCTCCCTATAACTTTTAAAGTCCTTATTTCTAGCCTCTTGAGATTATTCAGTAAGTTGGCCAATGGCAATGCTGAAAGCGATATAATTTCTGCCCCGTGAATAAAGTATTTATGTAGAGTAGGAGGCATATAATATCATGGATAATTTTTAACAAATATCCTGACAGTATCATTAGCGAAAATTTAAAATCTTTCGATATTGACCTCAATGCCACTGGAAACAACTATTAATATTGTATGCATATTTTTTATCAACTGCAAATCAATTTTTGTAATTTCTGCAGATACTTCAGCATTCTTAAAAAACGCCTTGCTGTATTCCCATCGTTTGAGTTTCCAAAACCTGGTTTTGGTTGGTCAATAATCAATCCAGTTTTCTCTCTAAATTCCCTTTGTATGCGTTTTTTTGTATCAGCAATAATTTTTTTTCGTCATCACATCTAGTTTGCCACTTTTTTTTTATCGGGAGTTTATATGATAAGTGAATAAGACACTCAAAAAATCTTATCCAGCCATGAAGGACAGATAAACCAAACTCCATGTTATCTATATTAACATCTTTCGAAATCATTTTATCAATATTGTTGAATTCTTTACTTGTGGCACCACATATATTGCACTTTTGTGTGGGCTTTGTATCTGTAATAGCGTTACACACTTTACCGTCAATCATCACTAGAAATAGTTCGTGATTAACTTTCACTAATCTCTCTCCAACTAATACTACGGAATCGACAAAAGTCTTTTTTCAGTCTCCACTCTTGCTTTTTCGAGTTTAATATTGTCGGTCGTTTCTTTCAAAAATTCAATTTTCAGGGGCCTGCAAAGCCTAGTAGAAGACGGTCGAGGCTTGTTTATATGAACTATGTCCTGAACTGCCTTCAAAGCCCCACTTGGAGTATAAAGTCATTTTAGACAGTTCTTCATTATCTAACGAATTAAAATTAGCATTTCGTATAGAAAAAATACGCTTAGTGGTATGGTCTAATAGTGCTTATAGATTTACTTGTGCTGACGTTTCAGTAATTTTTATTTCGTCTTGCTCTGGATAACATTTTTTTTTTGCTTCTTGGATGTTTTTGTATGATAGACATTTCTCAGGCGTGACTTTCCTAATTACATCATATTGGTATCGAGTTAACTTCGCTTCTACAAACACGGAAAGAGCTTCCTCCACACTTAGTTGCTGTGGGGATACCTGTTCTGAACTTGTTCGGTATTTTTTTTCTTGTAGGATCTGACATTATTTCTTTAACTATTTTCGACGCATCTGTTTTTCCAGAAGCTCTTAAGCTCATTTGAGTGGCGTAAGCCAAAACAGGCAATGAAGTATTTTCTCTTATATCTTTACATTTCCTTACCTTAGTTTTTTCTCTACACTCATCAAATGAGAGATCATGCCGACCTTTTTTTTTTAAATGATGCTGGTGGTGGAATGAAGGAGATTGAAGCATCAAGCCAATTCTTGTTGTAAGCGTAAGCGTTGCTTACTTCTTTGCAAAAAGAATTAAATCTACCATATCTGAAGGGTAGAAGGACGCGTCTGATTCCTTGCCATCTCAGAAGTTTGAAATTATTTTGAAGTAATTTATTATCTGAAATCTTCATAAAATTATGTAACTCATGACGAGAAATGAAATTTGTTTTGATACTTGTTCCTAAAATTAGTTACCTTTTACCGAATAATCTACAGATGTACAACACTTTAAATAAATAACATCACATTAAACAAAACATTCACAGTAAACACAAAAAACAAATGAAAGTGGCAGTACGGAATCTTAAATACCCTACTAAGTAATAGTAATTCTCGAGTAATTGTCAATACATTAATACATTAATATAAAAACAGTACTCGCATGTTCTCACGCACAATTATCACCAACAATTATCATGTAGTGTACAAATGAACAATAAATATAAATAGAGATGGAAGAGTGACCATATTTACCACACCAACAGTGTACGTGTGTAGAATAGGATTGTCTTATGTAACTCATATTTACTATTTACGAGATAATTTCTCGTTCGTGAGTGAAATTCAAACTTGTTATGTCATTATAGCATGAATTTACATATATGAAAAATTCTATTCGTTGGAAATAAATCAGAACTATTTTTTTGAGTGTGCGTGATTCAAAGATACTCACGCACCAACCTCTAATAAACATCACACTTATTAGCTACAATAAAAAAAACAATAACAAAATATAATAAAAGCAACTTGTTCATTTGTTTTGCTTTTTCATATTGATTTTTAGCAACTGGAGTTGTGTCCCAAAAACCTTCATAACTCAAAAATCGCACAAACGCGCAACTAGGCATTCTGGGATTTATTAGCTAAAATATCATATTTTAAGAGCATAAAATCATTTTTTCCTGCACTCATCCGCAAGGTTGTTGAAACTCAGTGTATATATCAAAAATACCACATTTTCAGAGAAATTTTGTTTTTCTTTATTTTTTATTTCTAAAACATTGATCTAAACAAACAAATTTTTATATGCTCATCTACCTGAAGTTGAAGGTTCCATTATAAAACTTTTACTTATAGAATTCTTAATAACAAATATAATCACTTGAAATATAAAAATTTTCTGTTTTAATCAACGCGCGCAAAAATAACAAAAATTATTGAACTTTAACCACATACTGGAAATAAAGTAAATAACTTAGAACTTTTATTTTTGCAGTTAGTGATGTGGAATTTTCTCTACTTTCGTATCGTACCAAACACGGTTGTGAAAGTTAAAGTTCATTTTTTGAATTAATCGCCATTTTCTATACCATTCACCCCAATGTGCACTGTGTGCAACAGCCTCAATAAGTGCAATTACCTTGATTTCTATTAGTTGCTGTTACCGAGTTGTACTGTATATCTGATCATTTTATTTAGATATCGGTAAGCTCTTCCTTGAACTAACTAGCGCCTTGTGCTATTACTACCAAAATTGGTCAAGTGATGAATGATAGGGGGAGTAATGTTTTCAGATATCCCATTTTATATTCACAATGAAAGTGATGAGATTTCAGGGTAGTAAAAAGTTTGCCCGGTGAAGTGATTCAAATTAAGGCTTTTCTAGACTTATCTTCAAACCACGCTACTACTATTGTTACCATTTAATCATACGATTCTTCATCACCAATTTGCAATTTAGTAATGATATTATTTGACAATCGTGGGATCGAAAATGCTATGGCTGCCTGAACATGCTAGGTTTTGGTGAAATTAGTAAAAAGATGTGTATGGAACTATATACCTAGAATAGCAAGAAAAATGTCATTGTAGTTTTTAATGCTATATTCGGATGCTATATTGGATTCGTTGTAATACTCTTGAAGTGAACAGACGTGTAAGTTCGCAATATTATTCTTATATAAGTTTATTTAAAAAATCGCAATAGGTTAAAACAGTTACCTACATACAATATAAAAAAAAAACATTTATGTTTTCCCGTGCCGAATTATTCATCCTTTAGCTCTTGAATTTTTTGGCTTGTTGACGTACACTTTTTCTTTTAAATATCTCTAAAGAAAGAAGTCCAACAGTGGCAAATCACATGATTGCAGCGGCCAATTGTCATCGCCACGACGTGAGAAGTACGCCCCAATGAGACCAGCAGCTCATAAACCGTACCAAACAGCCACTCCTTGTGGATGCGTCGGCTTTTCAACAATTACTTGTGGATTCTTCTTTGCCCAAATGCCGCAATTCTGCGTTCCTCCGGTAATTAATAAATAAACATTATTTTTATGGAGGATTTTGTATGTAAAGGGTTTTAGATATCCATTTTTCATTGAATGTTCAACATACATATATTATCTATATATAAATAGGCAAGTGGAAAAAGTTAAGAGCCATTTTAACTGACTTAAACTCAACGTATTCGCTTGATTTTTTTTTTTGTTTGATAGATTGTCAATAGGAGCAGTGCAGAATGTATTTTTTATTTTACATTTTTATGCCTAAGATATTTAAAAACAGTTAATAATATTAGCCAATAATAAAGCCATGATCTCTCTTTCTTTCTTAATTTGCTAAAAAATTACAACAAAAACTTAAAATTATAACAAAAAACTCAGTCACTTCTTAGTGGGCTACAAATTGTAATGATCGTTGGCGAGTGATCGGAGGAGAGATCATGAGAAACTTCAAAATGAATTAAATCCCTAGAGATATTTTTCATGACGCCAAAATATATAACATCTGGAATTTTTTGTATGTCAGTAGGCCAGTAAGTCGGCTCCCCGCTCGAAATGACGTCCAAGCCCATTTTTAGATTGTGTTGAACAATGCTCGACCTCTAGGTGTAATAAGACGCGATCTCCAGAACATATGTTTCGCATTGTAGTCGCCAGCTGCTACGAAACAGGGCCAAAAGTTTTGTAAAAATCCTCGTGTTGATCCTCAGTGATTGAAAATCTGGGAGGGGAGTAAATCGATGATATCACGAGATTTAAACAAAAATTTTCGATGCAAATATTTGTTGCTTGTAGATGGTCTTCACAGATGTTCTCAAGAATATAGTGCTTGAGTCTTGACTTTATTAGAATTGCTGATCCTCCGCATGCTCTTCCTCTCGGGTCCTTTGAGTCATATAAGGTGTAGCCATTCATTTTAAAAAAGCTTCTCGAAGTCAAATGAGTCTCAGGTACCAACATTATAACAATATTTTTTACCGTGAGTAAGTGCTCAAGTTCGCTTTTATGTTGCGAATGCCGTCTGCGTTTCAGAAACATAGTTTTAACGTATTCATGGCTTATTAACTAATGCTAGAAGCAGTGTGTTCTGCATTCGCAGCATTTATTGTATCATGCTAGTCATATTTGTTGTAAAGTTGTTTATAGTTTGCACCAGATTATCAATAGTAGCTTCAAGGCGGCTGAAATTAAAGCTTGCATTTGCATTTGTTGTATTAGTTGGTGGTGACACTTTTTGCACTGGGACAGAGTTGATCTTCACACCGTCAGCATACGATACTTGTGTAGTGATAGGTTGGGCCATTACAGGATAAGTGGCGGAGTTCGTATTTCCTGTTTGCGCTGGGACTACTTTAGGCTTTTGACTCATAGCCCTTTTAAAGAAAGAGTATACATGACATCCCCTGTAGTTAGCAGTGTGATTACCTCCACAATTACTACACTTCTTTGCCTTCTGGTCCTTCGACTTATTGCAAATAGCAGTGTTGTGTAATTCACCGCACACAACACAAACAGTACGTAATTTACAATAAGTTTTCTTATGGCCATATTCTTGACAATTATGGTACTGTACTGGTCCTGAACGCTTGTGTGGTTCTTCAACTGTGATTTTCCGGTATAATAGATATTTTAAGTTATAAATGGGATGGGTCTCATTTTACTCCAATATTACATCGTATGGCTCCAGTTCAACACGAAAAAGAGGTCGGGGGATCTTAAAAATATTAATTACAAAAAAAAATTATATATACATACATACATATATATATATATATATATATATATATATATATATATATATATATATATATATATATATATATATATATGTATAGATATATATATATATATATATATATATATATATATATATATATATATATATATATATATATATATATATATATATATATATATATATATATACTATATATATATATAAATTCTTACCAAAAAAAAAGGAAAAGTTGTTTGGAAGTGAAGGTAGATGTTCTACAAATAATGTTACAAACCACAAAAAATATGAGATCTCTAATTTAGGAAAAAAGATAAAAAGTTTGCGCAAGTTTGCGTCATTATTTTTGGTGATTTTTTGAAAATTTTATCTTCTTTATATTTTTGCTCATAAGGCACTTTTTCTTATACTTTATTGTCGTCATAAACTTTTGTGTTTTTCGAATTGTTGATGTGAAATATTATTTACATCACTTTTAACAACTACCAATGTGATGGATTACCCGCATTTAAAAAAGGAATTTCTTAAAATTCAGTTCTTAGTTAATTAATTAAAATTTACTAACTGTCTTATCAGGAATAATTATAAGTGAACCACACGCATACACACCTATTAAACTATTTTTGTTTACCTGCGGTCTATATAAGACTTGATCGTCTTCAGGGCACTTTATTTCTTGTGAAAATATAGTTAGATATGTATATACCTAATTTAAAAGCGTTACAAATCAAAGTTACATTTAAAAACGGTATGGGTATATAAAAAATGCACCCAAGTATCAGCTTGTTAACTAAAATGCACTTTGAAAAATACACATATGTATATGGCTTATTGCGCAGAATTCTTACTATAAGAGTTCTGCAAGTTTGAGAGATAACATGGAAATGATGTTCTAAACTATGTTATAAACTATTAAACTACTTCTTCCTGATACGGATGATGCCGCCCATGATGAAATACGTATGACATGATCATAATTTGAACTTTTTAATTAGTTTAATTTTTTCATGTGATGAAAGAAAACGTGGCCCTAGAGCAAAAGCTCTATCGACTTTCATTAACAAAAAATGGTGGGCGGTGGTTCAGTAAATTGAAGAAATCTCCAGATTTTGATAGAGGCCTTCAATATAGACGGTAATCTTCAAAGAGATCATCCAATAAAAAGGGCGTAAGGCGTGATATTATTAGTATTGCCGAGCCACCACAAGCTCCTCCTGGGTGGTACTTTGTCTCATACAAAGTATTTTAAGTCAGTTGCTAGACGTCAGATGAGTTTCAGAGGTAAGCATTACATCAGTTTGTTTATCCATCATGAAGTATTCAATTTTTTTTTTGTGTTGCGGATGCCGTTTGTGTTCCAGAAACTTATTTTTAAATTTATGGCTTGTTTATTACAGCTTGCAATAGTGCAGACTGTATTTTCAACATATGTATATGGCATCATGTTGGAAATGTTGTTTGTAAAGCTATTTATTATTTTAACTAGAGCCTCTATTAAATTTTTCTATGCGATCTATAACCATGAGTTTGTCTTTCTGGAAACACTTTGTGCGCAGACTTCTTTTTAGACTTTAACACATTTGCATACGAAAATTGATTGGTAGAAGATTTTTGTATGGCTGAATTGGACTTTAAAACCTTATCGTTTGAAACTTGGGTTGTATATTTTTGTGCCAATTGTGGCTAATTTTTGTCTGACAGATTAACCAGGTCAATTTATGATAAAGTAAATGTTTTGATAGAAATGCGTTTATCGTGCGCGTAAACAGGGCACCTCTGCGCCGCCGGTGTGGTTGCCTCCACAGTTGCAGAATTTTTTGTTTTTGAGTTATCTCTAAGTTTATCGTACTTTGCAGTATCGTGAGGCTATCGACATATAACGGAAACTGTGGTAACTTGTAGTGGTTTTTGGTATGTCCGCATATATACACAGTAACTTGTCTTTGAAGCAGATATCTCAAATTATAAATTAGTTGCGTTTCGTTCTTCTTTAGCCATTAGGTTCAAATTTTACTCGAAACAGTTCCTGCTGTACTTTCTCTCTTAAGCACTGTTATGGATCTGTTAATATCTACTTGTGGCCTGGAACTTTCTCTCTGGCTATTGACGTTCTCATCTTTCGAAGTAATGTTTGAAGTTAACTAACTGTGGTAAATTTTAATATTTTTATTTGTTTCACTGTTATCGTTTTTTTCTGCCGCAGTCACTATGATATAATAATGAGTTATTGGCGTATCGACTTCTTTCATATTTGTTCCATTGCTCATCAGTGTATGTTTATTGTTGTTAGTTTGTTTCGCGCTCTTCTATATGTTTAAAATAACGGCAGTCCAACCATAATACACGAAATTGATTGTGAGTTGTAACGATGGAATTTCTCCTCTTAGCTGGGGTAGGTCAACGGAGTCGTTTACAGAAAGTAATATTAATGAAATAATACCAATCCTAGCGTCTCGTGGCTGAGATTAATAAACATCAAATAAAATACTGTTATCAACGTTATAAAACTTAAGCCATTTATTATTCAAAGAATATAGTAAATAATTAAAATGAAAACAAATAAAATGTCAGTATGACGCTAAGCACTTCGCAACATACTCCAATACTAATGGGGAGTAATACAATACTTCAGCACGGTGACGCTAGGTTTGTCCAGAAGTGAGGAGAGAGCAATCGCTGACAGTTCCACTCCTAGAGAAGGGAAAAAGCAAAACCAGCAGTTTCTCTCTCTGGAAAGGTCGGGACGCAGGGCTACCATCCCACTCTCAGAGATGGGAAAAAGCAAAACCAACAGTTTCCCTCTCTGGGATGGGCCGATGTTATTAACATTAAAATTTTGTTTTGCGTTCGTTGAATTCTCTCTATATTGGAAGCTGAAGTACTCAATAGCTGAATTCCATAACACCATATGGGTTTCAAAAGCGACTTGTATATTAAAAGTTTACAATCTAGACTGAAAGCTGAATTTCTACCAATTAGCCAATTTATCTGAGTTAATTTAAGTTTTAATTGTGTTAAGGTAGGATCATACGATTGCCGCAATACACCAATTATTGGTACATTTTATGCGCCAATCGTATGATTTTACAATTTATTGCCGCATACGTAAATCGAGGACAATATTTTTGCTGATTTGCCACAATCAAATGCAACTCTGGTGTGGCAATCGTGTGAACGGTTGATAGGTAACCATACGTCAATAAAAATGTGAAAAATGCACCAATTTTTATTGTGTTCTCGTGCGTCAACCAAAGAAGACAATTCGCGCCAATAGTTAGTTTTTTATAATACAATTTTTTCGTGTGATTCTACGGTCAAGATTTCTTTTCGTAAGTAAAATGAATTTTAATTGTTGACGTTCTATAATTATGTATATTTTAATTGCAGTTTTAATATGAAATTCGATGAAAACATTGACATGGACGATTCTACTGAACTTGTGTACTTTTCCCTCGATCAGCAACCGCAAACACCTTTGCCCAAAAAACGGAAAAAACCAAGTGTATCTTCATCTTGGACCTACAGTGATATACAAGAGTAGATACAGGCAGTGGAACAGCATCCCTGTGTTTGGGAATATTCTTCCTCAGAATACAAAGATCGTTATAAACGGGAGCAGGCATGGCGGAAAATTGAAACAATTTGTACAGGGCACACGGTGGAAGATTTTAAAGCCAAATGGTCCAATGTCAAAACGGCGTTTCAAAATATAAAAAATAAAACTAAAAGCAAAATCTGGCCAGGGATCCGAAAACATCAAGCCACATTGGCCGCATTGGACCGCAATGCAATTTTATAATAACCATTCGACATCAAAAACCTCATATACGGTGTCAACGTTAGAATTGGAAGAAACTCAGTTAGACAGCAGTACGTCAGAAAATTCTACCCAAGCTAGACAAAACTGACATGTTGGAGCGTGCAGTCAAGTGTTTAGAGGCGGAAGAAGACAATTGGCATGCAATTGGTATGTATTTGGCATCACAAATGCGGGAAACTGACAAGAAAAACAAAAAGACTGCCAACAAATTGCACTTGCAGCTTGTTAAAGCCGCAATGGAAGTAACTTTGGAAGCAGAAGAAGAAAATTAAGCCTTCATACATAAATGTGTTTCGTTATTTTTATTTTTAATATTGAAGTGTTTGTTTTGATATTGTTTATATATTTGTGAAATGTAAGTACCTATAATTGTTTTTATTTTTGGTTTTGTGATATTGAATTGTTTTTATTTTTGTTTTTGTGATATTTTAGCTTGGAGGGACATGAAAATATTTGGAAGCGCTTCGCCATAATACCAAATGCATTTTCTACAACACGTCATGCTCTAGATAGCCTATAATTAAATATTCTCTGTCCTGCAGATAAACCTTTACCAGGGTATGGTTTTAGCAAATGTTTCTGCATGCGGAAAGCATCATCTGCAACCAAAACAAATGGAACGTTTACTTCACGACCTGGCAAAGGTTTTGGCAGTGGCAAATTTAGCTCATTATTATCCAAAGCACGTTGAAAAGAACAGTTTCCGAAAACTCCACCACCCTACACGCGGCCATTACAGCCAACATCAACATATAAAAAGTTGTATTCGGCATCAACAACAGCCATTAGCACTATACTGTATGTACCTTTATAGTTGTAGAATGTGTTTCCTGAATTCGGTGGTGCTACCATTTGCACATGTTTGCCGTCAACCGCCCCTATGCAATTCGGAAAATTCCACAGGTTGTTAAATTTGAATGCTACTTCATTCCATTCTTCTTGCGTGGATGGTACCTATATATGTACATATAAAAAGAAACAGGTGATGCAATTAAAAAAGCATACATACATATGTATTTAAAATTCTCATACCTTTAAGTATGCATCACAATCACTTGGTATGAAAAGTGATATGGTGTTAGGAGCAATACGGAATAAGACCGAAAGACTTTTATAACTATCACCCGAAGCAAGAAATCGAAGTGTCACAGCTAATCGTACTTGTTCTGGAATAGCCTTCCGCATATTTGTGTCTTGCTTCTTAATATATGGTGACACTAGTTGCAACAATTCCTTAAACGTGTCATCATTCATTCGAATAAAATTTTTGTTTTTTCATATGCGCCATCAGTGCTTTTTTGTGAGCCACTCTCTAACCCATGTACTTCTTTTAACTTTTCTTTTTCTAATTTTTTCAGTTACATCTTCCGGTTCACATAGGATAATTAAAGCTGATGCAATTTTTTTTCTTTAGAGAACAAATCATCTTTACGTAAGAAATAGATTAAATGCAGAATGTTTTAAAATTTACGCTTATACAAACAAAACCAAATTTGGCATCTACAATCCTACCTTTAGCTAAGAGTCAATGTGCTGTTTCAATATAAGCCATCGGTCAAGGTGTATACCAAGGTATTTCACCTATGATTGCTGAGGAACAACTTGATTGTTGATTCGAATGGGGGAACAAGTGTCTCTTCGTAGGGTAAATGTTACATGAACACACTTTTGTTCATTTACATTTATTCCCCATAAACTCAACCACAGTTCCAAGAGGTTAATATGTTCCTGAATATAACGGGACGCCTCATGCGGGTTTTCGTGCATACTAAGGCAGGTTGTATCATCGGCAAATGTATTTCTGCTCAAAGGCATATCACAGGTATAAATCAAATACAAAACTGACCCCAGTATACTCCCCTGTGGCACACCGGATGAGATAGTTTCGGGCACACTCATGAATTCTCCTTCCACAACAGTGAAATTCCGGGCAATAATGTAACTTTC
>OY813003.1:13220206-13222863 GCA_963681545.1 Germaria angustata | reverse complement strand
ATGTATATGTATATGTATATGTATATGTATATGTATATGTATATGTATATGTATATGTATATGTATATGTATATGTATATGTATATGTATATGTATATGTATATGTATATGTATATGTATATGTATATGTATATGTATATGTATATGTATATGTATATGTATATGTATATGTATATGTATATGTATATGTATATGTATATGTATATGTATATGTATATGTATATGTATATGTATATGTATATGTATATGTATATGTATATGTATATGTATATGTATATGTATATGTATATGTATATGTATATGTATATGTATATGTATATGTATATGTATATGTATATGTATATGTATATGTATATGTATATGTATATGTATATGTATATGTATATGTATATGTATATGTATATGTATATGTATATGTATATGTATATGTATATGTATATGTATATGTATATGTATATGTATATGTATATGTATATGTATATGTATATGTATATGTATATGTATATGTATATGTATATGTATATGTATATGTATATGTATATGTATATGTATATGTATATGTATATGTATATGTATATGTATATGTATATGTATATGTATATGTATATGTATATGTATATGTATATGTATATGTATATGTATATGTATATGTATATGTATATGTATATGTATATGTATATGTATATGTATATGTATATGTATATGTATATGTATATGTATATGTATATGTATATGTATATGTATATGTATATGTATATGTATATGTATATGTATATGTATATGTATATGTATATGTATATGTATATGTATATGTATATGTATATGTATATGTATATGTATATGTATATGTATATGTATATGTATATGTATATGTATATGTATATGTATATGTATATGTATATGTATATGTATATGTATATGTATATGTATATGTATATGTATATGTATATGTATATGTATATGTATATGTATATGTATATGTATATGTATATGTATATGTATATGTATATGTATATGTATATGTATATGTATATGTATATGTATATGTATATGTATATGTATATGTATATGTATATGTATATGTATATGTATATGTATATGTATATGTATATGTATATGTATATGTATATGTATATGTATATGTATATGTATATGTATATGTATATGTATATGTATATGTATATGTATATGTATATGTATATGTATATGTATATGTATATGTATATGTATATGTATATGTATATGTATATGTATATGTATATGTATATGTATATGTATATGTATATGTATATGTATATGTATATGTATATGTATATGTATATGTATATGTATATGTATATGTATATGTATATGTATATGTATATGTATATGTATATGTATATGTATATGTATATGTATATGTATATGTATATGTATATGTATATGTATATGTATATGTATATGTATATGTATATGTATATGTATATGTATATGTATATGTATATGTATATGTATATGTATATGTATATGTATATGTATATGTATATGTATATGTATATGTATATGTATATGTATATGTATATGTATATGTATATGTATATGTATATGTATATGTATATGTATATGTATATGTATATGTATATGTATATGTATATGTATATGTATATGTATATGTATATGTATATGTATATGTATATGTATATGTATATGTATATGTATATGTATATGTATATGTATATGTATATGTATATGTATATGTATATGTATATGTATATGTATATGTATATGTATATGTATATGTATATGTATATGTATATGTATATGTATATGTATATGTATATGTATATGTATATGTATATGTATATGTATATGTATATGTATATGTATATGTATATGTATATGTATATGTATATGTATATGTATATGTATATGTATATGTATATGTATATGTATATGTATATGTATATGTATATGTATATGTATATGTATATGTATATGTATATGTATATGTATATGTATATGTATATGTATATGTATATGTATATGTATATGTATATGTATATGTATATGTATATGTATATGTATATGTATATGTATATGTATATGTATATGTATATGTATATGTATATGTATATGTATATGTATATGTATATGTATATGTATATGTATATGTATATGTATATGTATATGTATATGTATATGTATATGTATATGTATATGTATATGTATATGTATATGTATATGTATATGTATATGTATATGTATATGTATATGTATATGTATATGTATATGTATATGTATATGTATATGTATATGTATATGTATATGTATATGTATATGTATATGTATATGTATATGTATATGTATATGTATATGTATATGTATATGTATATGTATATGTATATGTATATGTATATGTATATGTATATGTATATGTATATGTATATGTATATGTATATGTATATGTATATGTATATGTATATGTATATGTATATGTATATGTATATGTATATGTATATGTATATGTATATGTATATGTATATGTATATGTATATGTATATGTATATGTATATGTATATGTATATGTATATGTATATGTATATGTATATGTATATGTATATGTATATGTATATGTATATGTATATGTATATGTATATGTATATGTATATGTATATGTA
>OY813003.1:13020206-13212706 GCA_963681545.1 Germaria angustata | reverse complement strand
TGTTACATTTTGCCCTGTCAAGTCCAATACGACGCGTGCTCCTTGGTTTTTTTCAGGCATGCCATTTCGAGGCTTACCAAGATATGGTTGTATTTTCTATACGTAGCCTGACTTTGAGTCTACCAATAACCAAAACTTCAAACCATACCTTGCTGGCTTTGATGGCATAAACTGACGAAAAGAACATCTTCCTCTAAATGGAACAAGTTGCTCATCAACGGTAACATTTTCGTGACAATTGTAAAACATTGGAAGGAGCTGTTGCCAATTGTCCCACAGTGCACGAATAAGAGCAAATTTATCGCTACCACGACTTTGCCGTCGACTCGAAACATCATCGAAACGGAGAGCACTTGCAATCATATGAAATGTATCTTCAGACATAATCGATCGGAAAATAGGGCGACCAAATTTTTCATGAAATAAACCGTGGACATCCTAATTTTTTCCGCTGTCATGGATAAATTTGATATATTACAAATATTTAGAGAATGTTTTTGATATGTCAAATACTTGCTTTAGAAATTATTGAACCAAAATTATTACAAAGAATAAGATAAAATTATTATTTTGCATGAAAATTGCAGTATGGACCAAATGGTCCCTAAACCTAAGATTCGTAAGTTTTTTCTAATCTAACAGCAGGGTTAACAACAAAATGGCAGCCAGTTCAAATTACGACATTACTTGTACGCCACACACTATAAAGAACTCGTTCTTGGAATTCTTAATTGAAAATATCGTTTTCAACAGCTGTTTCCCTGTGAAAAGACATATTTGAAAAACTTTACACCATTTCTGTATTTATACATCATACCATGATATATAAAATGTCTCTTTTAAGTTGGAAATGTAAGTATGTATAGCAACCGTAACCTTCTTGTGTTGTGGCCACAGTACAACAACGTATTATGCCGTATATGGAGAATGGAAAATTTTGTTGTTTTCTCCAACTAATCGCTTAAAACAATTAGAGTTTCAAAAATTTTTATTGTTTGTTGTGGATTTTGCTGTTAACATGTCAACATTTCATTGGCCGCTAAATCCAATCGTCAGTGAGCTTCAAGCAGTTTGAAAACATTTAACTTCATATGCTTATGCCAAACAAATCAAATAAAATATGAGAATTCTGTCTTGTATATGATTATTAAAAAATACGTAATCATAGAAGCCTTAGAACGTTTTTATACAAACAGCACAACAATTCGGCATAAGAACAGCTAAAGCCACAACAACCAATACAAAAGTTTAGTATTAGTTTTATTATTATTATTTATTATTTTACCTTGAACAGCTGAACTCCAATAACTGCAAACATAAATTGTAGCAAATACGTTACTAACATTATGTTGCCAATAGTTTTTATTGCCACAACAACACATTTTACTACATACTTCAAAATTTTATATTTGGAAAGCATCAAAAATTCATAATTTTAAGAAAGAATATTTTTGTTAAAAAAATTTAAACGGAATTTAAATACATTTTAATTTACATACGTAATGACAGATATCAATCGGTAATTGTTGGTAATTGTGTGTTTGTATGTATATATATGTATATATATATATATATATATATATATATATATATATATATATATATATATATATATATATATATATATATTTTTTTTTTTTTTTTTTGCGTACATAAACATGTACATACATACGAAAAGTTATATGTTTAAAATCAAGACAGAGACAAAAATAGAAAGGTTTTTGTTTTGTTGGGCGTGTACATGTGTTTGAAATATGCAGCCGCAGCAATTCCAATTTAATGGAATAAATAAAAAAGTAAATAGGAATTTAAAAAAAAATATTGCAAATATGCAATATTTTTTTTTCATTAGAAGTTGCAATAAGAAAATTAACAAAATGAATGATTAAAATAAAAATAATTAGGTAGATGTTGCGCCAAGAATGCGTTTTTCGGTTTTGTTTGTTTTTTGCATTTTTTTTTTTTTGGTTTTTATATGAAAAGAGACAAAAGAGAAAATTAATAAGATTTTTGTTAATTAAAAGGATATTTAAACTATATATATATATATATATATATATATATATATATATATATATATATATATATATATATATATATATATATATATATATGTATATGTATATATATATATATATATATATATATATATATATATAAATATATGTATATTATAAATGGTATGAATGCATCACATTTATACAAAAACTACAGCTTTATATATGTGTAGGTACATTTATACTAAATTTACATTTATACTAAATAAAAACTATTATTTAAAACTTATTTATACGTTGAACACACAATGGCTGTGATATGGTATAACATAGATCATTTTCGGGTTATATTTTCCCTTGACACGAAAGCAAGTATTTTAAAAAAATCAACTTTGGCAATTTTTGAAAAGCAGGCATTTCACAACAACAATCATTTGTACAAATATAGGCCAGCGGCCTTAAATTATAAATTTTGGTACACAGCGTCTAGAACACATCGCACACTAAATGCAAACTGATATTTTTAAATCCCCTTTTTTCCACAAATCAGTTAACATAATAAATCATTTGAGAACCGAAAAAATATCCTTTCCATCAGCGTCTTCTTTAGCTGGAAAAATACCGTTACGTCTGTTTATTTCGCTTTTGTCGCTAATGCATCATCAACATTTCGGATATTTTGAGTTGCGACTCTTTTGTATTTAGTGTGCGATATGTAGATCAACCAACTACGCTTTTTGCTAAGCTTTCTGTCTCTTGCCGCTTTCCTGTGACAGCTTCAAGTACTGCAAGTTCACTAAAATTCAATCTTTGTCGCAACAAACTTAGTCAGATTAGGGATATTTCGTATTTTTGTGTTTTTGATAAATGAAAGACAAATGTTTTTATCTAAAAGGATTCTGTATATGAAAAACAATTTAAGTTTTCCAATTTCCTGAATGGGAATTTGCTCTTCATTTTGCTATATTTATTCACACTTATCTTATTTGCTGTAAGGCCTTACAACTCCACAAATTAGAAATTGAGTATGTTTGGTAGTCCTCACTAAATCTTTCGGCTCGAATAACGAAGAATTTTCGGAGTGACTGAATAGTGTTTCGACAGTTTTCGGCAACGGTATCTCCCACATCGAACATGCAGTTTTAGAGACAAAAACAGCAACGAATTTAGAAAACTGATTTGAGGAGAGTTTTTATTTTATCTTACGTTATTTTCCTGTTTTGTTTTAGCTAATCAAGCCTAGTATGTTTTTATGACAATTAATTTAAAAAGTTTCATATTTCATATTTTCCCGACGTTTCGTGATTTTTTTGTTCACTTTATCCAGGGATTCGTAAGATTATTTTACACTAATTAATTAATTTCTTAACATTTAACATCATCATTAAAACAATATGCATGTAATACAAGAAAATTTAAAAAAAAAACTTTTTTCAAAAAGACACACTGTTTTCCAAGATCATCTTATAATTATTTTATCATTTATTTATTTAATTTAAATTCACCTATGGAAAATAATCCTTACAGGCTAACAAATATACTAATTAAATAAAATATTAAATAAATCCTTATTTTCTAATAACAAATTAACATCATTAGCAGACAATGAAAAGTCTAAGACAATAATATTAGAAATCTTATTTATATTATTCAAAACTCGTAACAAAGGTTCACGCATTTCATAATTAGTAACATGAGTAGATACATAAAATTGGTTATTGGATCTAAGGTGTTTAAAAGGTACAAAAAATTTAATCAAACTTAATAGGTATTCACAATCTATAAAACCATTAATTAAATTATAGACAATCCTAACGGAATGAATAGTACGTCGTACATAAAGTGGCTTTAAGCCCAAAAGAAAACAACGAGCATTATATGTAGTCGGGACCAACATTGTAAGATCATTACGAAGTGCAAATTTAACAAATTTCTTTTGAATCCTTTCAATTCTATCATTATGTACATTATAAAAAGGGTTCCAAACAAAAGAACAATACTCTAACTTCGAGCGAACAAAAGCAGTGTATAAAATTTTTAATGTCATGGGATCCGAAAAGTTCCGACTGTTTCTTCTTATAAATGCACAAGCAGAATAAGCTCTAGGTATAATATAATCAAGATGTGCATTAAAGTTTAGTTCACAATCCAAAACAATGCCAAGATCTAGCACTTGGTTAACAACTTTCAAGTTAAAGTCGCTTAACTTGTACTAGGATGCTATTACATTACGAATATTAGACCTATGAAAGCTCATTTGAAAACATTTATCCACATTCAAAGGTAAATTATTAATACTGCACCAATAGAATATCTCATCGATGCAAAGCTGAAGAGCGATGACATCATTGTCAGAAGTAATTTCCTTATAAAGTTTCAGGTCATCAGCATACAATAAAAATTGTGAACTAGCACAATAACTACCAATGTCATTAATAAAAATTACAAACAATAACGGGCCTAATATATTACCTTGTGGCACACCTGAGGTTGAAGTATATGGCAAGGACACAAAATTTTCTAAAACAACAGTGTATTTTCTATTCGACAAATAGGACATCAACCAATTAAGAAACTTGCCATAAAAACCAATTTTACTTAATTTAAGGTACAGTATATTATGTGCAACCTTATCAAACGCTTTACACAGATCCATAAAAATTGCATCAACTTGGTTATGTTTTTCAAAAACAGATATACAGAAGTGATTAAAGACAGCACAATTTGTAGTGGTAGAACGACCAGGAAAGAAGCCATGCTGCTCAACACAAATATACCGCTTTAGTGCAAAAAACATCTTTTCCTTAATTACATAGTCAAAAATTTTTGAAATATTAGACAATTTTGAAATTGGACGATAGTTAATAACGTTCGATTTATCACCAGTTTTGAAGACAGGGGTAATCGAAGCAATTTTCCATCTATCAATTAAGCATCCTTCATCCAACGATTTATTAAAAAGGTACAGTAAAGGTATACTCAAGCTTTCAGCCAGATTCTTTATAAAAAATGAACTCAAACCATCGACGTCAATACCAAAAGAATTCTTAATATTTCTTATGCTATTTACGATATCGTTAAATGTTAATTGAACATAACCGAAGTCAACAATAGGCTCTATACATCTTAAAACATTAGGATCTACAGGGTCATTTACAGCCTGAAAATTAGACTGAAAAAACAACGAAAATGCCTTTACAATGTCATTACCAGAGCTTAAGGTATTACCATTAAAATACATGACAGACGGATATCCAGAACTAGACTTTTTAGATCTTATGAAATTCCAGAATCGTTTAGGATTGTATTTAATAGAATATTCATAATTTAATATATATTGATTATATAAAAACTTATCAACTTGTCAGGACCACTGCTATATGAGAACTTTAATTTTTTCAAATTTTTTGAGATTTCAGATGTATTGAAAAGTGGAATAATAATATTTTGACTGGAATTAGTGTAAATAGGGAAAGTATTTTCATTATAAACTGCATCAGAGTAGGTTGTGGAAAAAAATTCAGCAAACATATTACTTATATTAAGGTCTTCTCCGGACTCAGAACTCTGGAACTTCATAACAGCAGGAAAAGTATTAGATCTTCTTTTGGAGTTCACAAAATTATAAAAGGATTTAGGATTATTTTTGAAGTTATTCCTCATACGAGATAAATAGACTGCATAACACGATCTGTTTAGCGTGTTGTATTCTTCTCGAGAAATTACATATTTTCGATAATCACATAGGAGATTGGTTTTTTGCATAACGCTTGACATAGGAGATGACTGTCACTTTAATTTGACGATGGCGTAGAAGGATTCAATGGATAATTTATTCAATTATTAACAGTCAATCTAATCTGAAATCTTTGAGCTATTTTTGTATATTTTAAAACTCGTACTTTACACGATTCATCACCTCATCGCATCCATCATGAGAATAGAATAAATTTCACAAAATTTTGCTACAGAAATGAAATTTTACTTAAATCTAGGACTATCATGTGAATTCAAAACGAAAATAGTTTAAAATAGCACAAGAATATATTTCAATAGTATTTATCCTGAGTATTTAAAAGGATTCTTATTATGAATTGAGAATTGCCAATATTAAATAAAATTTATTATAAAAAATTTTTGCAATCAGACTTGAAGAATGTCATTTTGAATGTGAAAAATATTGAAATAATTGCTATTTAAACAAAAAAATGTCCTGCTCATTTCGTATTGTTCGATCTTTTTCCCCTTTTTTTTATAGATTTTTCTTACACTCTTTAAATGAATTTATTTTATTGCTAAAACTATTTACTTAAGGTTATGACAAACAAACAAATTGTTTCTATTGAAAACCATTCATGTATTAAACAATGGACTGTTATATTACTTTGAATTTATATTTGTCTCAGACCAGACAGCCTATTGAAATGAAAACAATATTCGAGGATTACTTTTTGCAGTATTCAGTAATATCCATTTGATAAATCAACCCAATAGTTGAGTTTAGAAAATGGGTAAAAGTATGCTTTTATTTAAGTTTTTCTTATTATTTTAGCTTTAACTTTGCTAAAGTCATTAAAGTTTAAGTGTCTTGAAAATAAATAATATAAATGCTATTGCAATCAATTAAGGGATAACAAAAACCAATATTTACCAAATGAAAAAGTTAAATCTAGGATTGAAATAAAAGCGACAAATATTTTAAAATTGAAAACACCATTTATGATTCATTGAGGATAAAGTTTGTGATATAATAAAAAGTGAATTAATTACTCGAAGAAGTAGGACTGATTGTCATTACAAGAAAAATGTGAATTTTTAAATATGAACTCGTATACATACAACGCAGGACTTGCAGTAATAACTAATGTAATAAAAAATGACTGGAATGACAAAGAAATTCAAATAAATATCATAAGGACGGACACTGGATCATCTAATCTTATAATAAAAGTATAAAATTTTCTCAAAATAATCAAATATTATAACAAAAGTACTGATAAAGCAAAAAAAAATTATATAAAGTTTATAAACAATGTTATTGATTAGACCTTTCACAAATACAGTAGAAGCACCCATAGGCGGACAGTCACCGTCGTGGTATTTATTTGTCCTCTTATTTTTTTTTTAATTTTTTATAGTAGACTGTTTTAACCTAAACTGGTTTTCAACTTGAACTGCTAATTTTAGAAGTGGCTCTGTAAGTTTTTAAAGCACTGGAATGCTACAAATTGATCGCTTCAATCGCGCGATTTCTTGCAACGCTTCGTAATTTGAAGTTACTAAATCAGCTATTTCTACACCGGACACGTCTTCGGACTCAGTTATATCCGCAATAGCTCTTGATTTCGGTATTTTAATACTGCCATCTTCAGTGCAGATGCTGTTATAGACGCTTAAGAACTTGCAAGGGCATTTAATTGGCCGAACTCTTCTTGTAAATTTGTATACGATATTAGTGGAATATAATTCTAAGCATCAAAATCCTGGTGGATAATTAACTCCTATAAATGCACAAGCAGAATAAGCTCTAGGTATAATATAATCAAGATGTGCATTAAAGTTTAGTTCACAATCCAAAACAATGCCAAGATCTAGCACTTGGTTAACAACTTTCAAGTTAAAGTCGCTTAACTTGTACTAGGATGCTATTACATTACGAATATTAGACCTATGAAAGCTCATTTGAAAACATTTATCCACATTCAAAGGTAAATTATTAATACTGCACCAATAGAATATCTCATCGATGCAAAGCTGAAGAGCGATGACATCATTGTCAGAAGTAATTTCCTTATAAAGTTTCAGGTCATCAGCATACAATAAAAATTGTGAACTAGCACAATAACTACCAATGTCATTAATAAAAATTACAAACAATAACGGGCCTAATATATTACCTTGTGGCACACCTGAGGTTGAAGTATATGGCAAGGACACAAAATTTTCTAAAACAACAGTGTATTTTCTATTCGACAAATAGGACATCAACCAATTAAGAAACTTGCCATAAAAACCAATTTTACTTAATTTAAGGTACAGTATATTATGTGCAACCTTATCAAACGCTTTACACAGATCCATAAAAATTGCATCAACTTGGTTATGTTTTTCAAAAACAGATATACAGAAGTGATTAAAGACAGCACAATTTGTAGTGGTAGAACGACCAGGAAAGAAGCCATGCTGCTCAACACAAATATACCGCTTTAGTGCAAAAAACATCTTTTCCTTAATTACATAGTCAAAAATTTTTGAAATATTAGACAATTTTGAAATTGGACGATAGTTAATAACGTTCGATTTATCACCAGTTTTGAAGACAGGGGTAATCGAAGCAATTTTCCATCTATCAATTAAGCATCCTTCATCCAACGATTTATTAAAAAGGTACAGTAAAGGTATACTCAAGCTTTCAGCCAGATTCTTTATAAAAAATGAACTCAAACCATCGACGTCAATACCAAAAGAATTCTTAATATTTCTTATGCTATTTACGATATCGTTAAATGTTAATTGAACATAACCGAAGTCAACAATAGGCTCTATACATCTTAAAACATTAGGATCTACAGGGTCATTTACAGCCTGAAAATTAGACTGAAAAAACAACGAAAATGCCTTTACAATGTCATTACCAGAGCTTAAGGTATTACCATTAAAATACATGACAGACGGATATCCAGAACTAGACTTTTTAGATCTTATGAAATTCCAGAATCGTTTAGGATTGTATTTAATAGAATATTCATAATTTAATATATATTGATTATATAAAAACTTATCAAGAAAATTAAATTCACGCATATAATGTTCATAGAGTGTTTTGTAATATAAATCACCAGTTTGATTAAAATTTTTAAAATTTTTGTTTCTAAGATTTTTTAGCTTTTTTAAACCCTTAGTGTACCATGGAAGTTTGTGAACCTTTGGTGGCAAAAGAGGAACGAAACGATCAATGAGATTTTTTAAAGTATTAATAAATATGTTATAACAATATGCCATATCCTTAGCATCAAATAGATTATTCCAACTTATAGATTTAATTTCCGCATTCAAATTACCATAATCACAATCATTAAAATTATAAATATTATTATCGCTTTTACAAATAGAAATAAATTCAAAGTGAGATAGTACAAAAATTAAAGGGATGTGATGCATGTCAGTTATACACATAGGAAAAGGACAAACAGATAACGAGTATTTATTCGCTTCAGGAACAAATATTAAATCCAATATGCGGTTTAATTTATTTGTGAAAGAATTGATTTGTACTAAGCTTAGACTTAAAAAGGAATCCACAAGATTAATTTCATGTGATTTATTTACATTAATAGGCGAGAGATAGACATCATTGAATAAATTACTCCAGCCAATCTCACATAGATTAAAGTCACCAATTACACAAAGATTTTCAGCACCAACAACATCTGACAGATGAACCACATTTAAAACATGGGCAGCATACACAGAATCCTCACTTTTAGGTGGGACATATGAAGCACATATAAACAAATTTTTAGAGCTGATAATGCATACACAAAGTTGGTCCAATACAGGGTTTGTATAAGAGAGAGCAGCAAGTTTAGCATTTAAAGTTCTTTTAACAGCAATGCACACACCTCCACCACGAGATTTTCCCAAACTTTCAAGATCACGGTCCTTACGAAACACTTGGTATTGATGTAAGTCACAGAATTCAGCATCACAAATAGCCGGGATTAACCAAGTTTCCACAATTACAATAACATCATAATCAGCTTGAGCAGTAAATTTATAGACATCAGATAATTTAGTACGAATACCAGATGCATTTTGGAAGAAAATTTTTAACTCATTATTGAAAGGACGAGAAGATGAGCAGCAGGTTGGCAGATCAGTTGTTATATTTAGTTTTTTTGGTTAGTTGGTACCGGAAGGCGTCCTATATTTCTTCGGTTTACATTATATATGTATTCACGTACAAATGTACTAGCTGGCCAAAATTTTTGATCAAGTACATATTTAAAGGATTCATCAGGAACCAAAACCTTAAAAGATGCTATGTCTCTCGGGCGGGAGTATGAAAATTTATAAACAGATATATTATTAATCAAAGGAATCTTAGATTTTATATAATATTCAACATCATCAATTGTAGTATCTGATGCCAAGCGAGATACAAAAATATGTCTGCTAGGAGGTATAATCTTCAACGGCTTGGGAGTGACTTGAGGTGTATATGGTACAGAAGTTGAATTTCGAATACTTGCTGGTTCTGGTGTGTTATTGACAGATATTTCTGGCATGTTTATCATCCTCTTCACAGATTTTTTAACATAATATTTCTCTAACAAAGAAACCATCTTACTTCGTGCCTTGAAAATTGGGACAAATATGGCAAGAAATTTCTTTTGCGTTTGAAGTCATACCATGTGTGTGCTAGGAGGTATAATCTTCAACGGCTTGGGAGTGACTTGAGGTGTATATGGTACAGAAGTTGAATTTCGAATACTTGCTGGTTCTGGTGTGTTATTGACAGATATTTCTGGCATGTTTATCATCCTCTTCACAGATTTTTTAACATAATATTTCTCTAACAAAGAAACCATCTTACTTCGTGCCTTGAAAATTGGGACAAATATGGCAAGAAATTTCTTTTGCGTTTGAAGTCATACCATGTGTTTAGCAGTATACACTTTTCCGTTTATGGTTTTCTCTTACGACCTTTGTTTTCAAAGAAACCAACACAATAACTTCTCCCACTTGTGCAGCACTCATCATAGAGAAAATATTAAATTTTCTGTAAAAGGTTAAGCTACTCTCCCCAGGCATGGGCTTGATTATATATTTTACTGTCAGAGTAATTAAGACACCAGATATAAAATAATCGTATGGGGGCAGCCTTCCTCTAAGGTTTAATGCTCTTTCGTAAATGCACACCTCATTTCAATGGTAATATATCAAACTTTTTGATAGTCTCGCTGTTGCGGCTCTTCAGAAGAACTATGAAATATATATATATATATATATATATATATATATATATATATATATATATATATATATATATATATATATATATATATATATATATATATATATGGCAAACTTTGCATCACGACTTAGGCCTAGACTCGTACAAGTTTCAACTGACACAGGGGCTGAAACTCAATCAACGTAGACAAAGACGAGCGTTCGCTAAATGGCAGCGATGAGACCCATCTCTGGATGAATACATAGGTACGTCAACGAACAAAATTTCTGATTTTGTGGCGATACCAATTCACATGAGATGCAAGAGCCTCAGTTGCATCCCGAAAAAGTTACTCACTCTTTATTGTGGGTATTAAGCTGGCTGAGTCATCGGTCCATATTTTTTTCGAAACGTCAATGTCGAGCGCTATAATTCTATAAGTCGATGATTACACATTACCAATATCTTAGACTCTTTACTTAAATTTAAAGACAAAAGGCGCTAAATGAAAGATGGGTGGTGGCGTAATGTGGTGGTTAAAGTGCTTGTCTATAAATCCAAATAACCCAGGCTCGCTCCCTAGCAGAGGGCTGAAAATCGTTTTTCATTGGCCAAAATTCTGTAACTTTTGACCCGATCAAAATACTGAAGTAATTTTTTTAATGGATAGATATTTAGTTCAGCTTGACTCAGTTTTAATTACATTGAAATTGATTGAGGACTTTTTAAGGACTTCTAGGTCAAAGTTGAACTTTTGATTTTTTTTAAATTTTGGAGTGAAATATGGGTTTATTTTTTTTTATTTGTATATTAAAAAGTTTTATATTTGGAACTTAATAATAATTATAATTATTTTTTGTGATAATGGAATTTTTTTAATGTTACCCTTAAAAAAATTTTTACACTAAAAAAAATAGTAAAATTAACTGGAGATTTTGTTGTTACCACAGAAAATTTTTTTATTTTTTGCTGTCAAAGTAGGTTCTATTTATTATTATTTTTTACTATGCCATGCGAGATAACGCCATATGGTCTTATCGCTCTTTGGAATTGGAAATAAAGCCATATAAAAATTTTGGCGTGAATATGGCTTTATCTCTCTTTGAATTGAGTGATAAGGCCATATGGCGTTATCTCGCATGGCTTTATCACACCCCACCGTAGAAACTATTGTGATATTTTTATGACTGATTGTTTTGCTGGTCAAAACAAAGCCATAAAACCCTTTCGTAGGTATTATATTTAATTATTTTAGTTTTACGTAGTCTAAAGTAAAAAACATAAACCTTTAGGCAAAAAAGTGAAAATTTAATACACCATTGTATACGAGTAATTATAGGGCTGTTTAAATTATCGTAATTTGAATTTTTTAGAGTAACTTCATTAAAATTAAAAAAGTGTTCTACCCGCGGGTCGTGGCGGATGCAAAAGTATACATATATAGGGTTATATACGTTAGGTTATATACGGGTGGTATACGTTTATTGTTCCCTAGAAGTTCTATTCCACTAAAGTTTAAATTTCAGAAAAATATAGTAGTTTCATAAATATTTCATAACACCTCTAATATTAACCGCTAGAGCGGTAACCCCTTACAACAACTAAAGACTATAATCTTACCAACGTTATAAAAAAGACCGCAGGCCATTATCGATGATAGCTTGCGAGAAGTAACCATTTATTTTTGACAAAAAACAAATAAAAAACACCTTTTTCTGAAATAACAAAAACAGTAGAGTTTGACAGCATGCCACACCCACAATTATCAATAGTTTAACCAAATTTTTTGGCTACCTTAATATGGATATATTAGCTCCAAAAAGGCGTAAAAATTTTAAAAATCGGTGACAAAAAAAATCGACTTTTGGCCAATGAAAAACGATTTTCAGCCACTGTTCGCCGTGGTCTGATAAGATCTCGATTATCGAACACGGCAGAAATTCAAAAATATCCCATTATTCGAAAGGTGTGGGTAGGGGAGGGGAAGTTAAAAAATAGTTTTAGAGTAAATGAGTTCAAAGTATTAAATTTACGGAAAACTTAAGAACGCAATAAATAAAGAGTACTTTATTTAAGTAGATAAAGAGTACTTCATTTAAATAAATAAAGAGTACTTTATTTCCCCATCAATTTGTGAGTAAATTGAAAATTTTCTAGTCGTTTTCTACGTTATGATGTACTTGGATGTACACTGAAGCACAGATAGGGCTGACAGGCAGACAGAAAGCTCAACAGGCAAACTGAAATTAAAACATTTACGAACGAGTATATATATATATATATATATATATATATATATATATATATATATATATATATATATATATATATATATATATATATATATATATATATATATATACATATATATATATATATATATATATATATATATATATATATATATATATATATACATATATATATATATATATATATATATATATATATATATATATATATATATATATATATATATATATATATATATATTGAGAGATAATGCCATATTTTTTTCGTGTTAATTGTGAATTAAAGCCATATGGATTTATCTCTCATATGAATTTATTTTTCATTGTGAATGTGCATTCAATTGTTATTCATCGCATTTGGCAACTTTCTTCATCAATGTCATATTGCATATTGTCAAATTGCATATTTTCATAATCCACGTGGTTTGTGCTTTCATTGAAATGGAAAATCAAGAAATAATTTTTGAATATATGTAAGTTGATTCCAGGTTTTAGGAAAAACAGTTCTTTATTATTAATTTAAAAAGAAAATCAAATTTTCAAATATAAATATACGAATAAAAATGTTAAGTATTATTATTGTTATGTGGATAACTGTTCAGCTGCAGTTGCCATTGAATTTAATAGCACAAGATTTTGCCGTAAAACAGAGAAAAGTGTCAAGAACGGCCACAATCATGGGGAACAAAGTGCCTTAATTGAAAAATTGAAATTAATAAATTCGATAAAAAATGCAGTGATGAGTGCATCATTAAAACGTTCAAGTGTACGAGATATATTTGATGCACAATGTAAAAAAGTTTGTTTTTTTACAAAATGAATTT
The DNA here is from genome assembly GCA_963681545.1 of Germaria angustata. NCBI lineage: Eukaryota > Metazoa > Arthropoda > Insecta > Diptera > Tachinidae > Germaria > Germaria angustata. The sequence continues at coordinate 13,198,677 of OY813003.1, read as the reverse complement.
AACAGTTCTTGAATTGCATATAAAGCAGAAAATATTCCGTAAAAGGGAAAATCAAATGAGAGATAAAGCCATGCGAGATAACGCCATATGGCCTTATCGCTCTTTGGAATTGGAAATAAAGCCATATAAAAATTTTGGCGTGAATATGGCTTTATCTCTCTTTGAATTGAGTGATAAGGCCATATGGCGTTATCTCGCATGGCTTTATCACACCCCACCGTAGAAACTATTGTGATATTTTTATGACTGATTTTTTTGCTGGTCAAAACAAAGCCATAAAACCCTTTCGTAGGTATTATATTTAATTATTTTAGTTTTACGTAGTCTAAAGTAAAAAACATAAACCTTTAGGCAAAAAAGTGAAAATTTAATACACCATTGTATACGAGTAATTATAGGGCTGTTTAAATTATCGTAATTTGAATTTTTTAGAGTAACTTCATTAAAATTAAAAAAGTGTTCTACCCGCGGGTCGTGGCGGATGCAAAAGTATACATATATAGGTTTATATACGTTAGGTTATATACGGGTGGTATACGTTTATTGTTCCCTTTTGTTCCCTAGAAGTTCTATTCCACTAAAGTTTAAATTTCAGAAAAATATAGTAGTTTCATAAATATTTCATAACACCTCTAATATTAACCGCTAGAGCGGTAACCACTTACAACAACTAAAGACTATAATCTTACCAACGTTATAAAAAAGACCGCAGGCCATTATCGATGATAGCTTGCGAGAAGTAACCATTTATTTTTGACAAAAAACAAATAAAAAACACCTTTTTCTGAAATAACAAAAACAGTAGAGTTTGACAGCATGCCACGCCCACAATTATCAATAGTTTAACCAAATTTTTTGGCTACCTTAATATGGATATATTAGCTCCAAAAAGGCGTAAAAATTTTAAAAATCGGTGACAAAAAAAATCGACTTTTGGCCAATGAAAAACGATTTTCAGCCACTGTTCGCCGTGGTCTGATAAGATCTCGAATATCGAACACGGCAGAAATTCAAAAATATCCCATTATTCGAAAGGTGTGGGTAGGGGAGGGGAAGTTAAAAAATAGTTTTAGAGTAAATGAGTTCAAAGTATTAAATTTACGGAAAACTTAAGAACGCAATGCCAATCTCTAACGTCGACAAAAAAAATTTATAATAAATAAAGAGTACTTTATTTAAGTAGATAAAGAGTACTTCATTTAAATAAATAAAGAGTACTTTATTTCCCCATCAATTTGTGAGTAAATTGAAAATTTTCTAGTCGTTTTCTACGTTATGATGTACTTGGATGTACACTGAAGCACAGATAGGGCTGACAGGCAGACAGAAAGCTCAACAGGCAAACTGAAATTAAAACATTTACGAAAGAGTATATATATATATTTATATATATATATATATATATATATATATATATATATATATATATATATATATACATATATATATACATATATATATATATATATATATATATATATATATATATATATATATATATATATATATATATATGGGTTTTTTTTCTTTGGAATAATTATCTTTGTAATGATACAAATTTTCCACCAGTTTTTAACTTCGTATTTAAATATGTAAATAGATAATTTTTATTTCAATTGAAGTTGTATTTGGATACAATTTTAGTTTATTAGTCATAAATTAAAACTGTTATTTAAGTAGTATAAAAATATTTTTTTTTCACGCTATTATACTTATGTTTATTGTATCTTCAAAAACTGAACTAACAATAAGTATTCAAATCTTAAATATATAAATAATTATTAGGCCCAACCAGTGTCGGACATAAACTTAGTGATAATAATTAATAATACATAAAATTCATGTTACGCACAAAAAAATATTTTCAAAGAATTTCATCTGGAGAGTTTCGTATTAATGCCGTAGTGTCCCTCTTTTTTAAGCGGATGTGTCCAGGAAAGTTCAAGATGTTACGAGCAAGGGGATTAGGATGGAACTCGAGTTTTGTTAAATATTTGCCTGCATATTTTGCAATTTCAGCGGTCACAAGTGGCATATTTAAATCACGATGTAAAATAGAATTTTTCATGTACCATGGAGCCGATGTTATTAATCTTAAAATTTTGTTTTGCATTCGTTGGATTCTCTCTACATTAGAAGCTGAAGCAGTGCCCCATAGCTGAATTCCGTAACACCATATCGGCTTCAAAAGCGACTTGTATATTAAAAGTTTACAATCTAGACTGAGGGTAGAATTTCTACCAATCAGCCAATGTAACTGGGTTAATTTAAGCTTCATTTGTGTCAGCTTAGAGTCAATGTGGTGTTTCCATGTAAGCCGTCGGTCAAGGTGAATACCAAGGTATTTCACCTGTGAATGTTGAGGAACAACTTGATTGTTGATTCGAATGGGGGAACAAGTGTCTCTTCGTAGAGTAAATGTGACATGAACACACTTTTGTTCATTTACTTTTATTCTCCATAAGTTCAACCATAGTTCCAACAGGCTAATATGATTCTGAAGATATCGGGATGCCTCGTAAGGGTTTTCATGCATACTAAGGCAGGCTGTATCATCGGCAAATGTAGAAGTGAAGATATTACTGCTCAGAGGCATATCATACGTATAAATCAAATATAAAACTGGTCCCAGTATACTCCCCTGTGGCACCCCAGATGAGATAGTTTCGGGCACACTCATGAAGCTTCCTTCCACAACAGTGAACTTCCGGGCAAGAATGTAACTTATCAAAAGATTTACAATATTTATTGGTAGATATGTCTTCAATTTTAAAATTAGGCCTTCATGCCACACTTTATCAAATGCCTGAGAAACATCAATAAAGAGGGAAGAACAACACTTTTTTTCTTCAAATGTTCTTCTTATGAAATGGACCAATCTATGACATTGTTCAATGGTGCTATGCTGACTTCTAAAACCAAATTGATGGTCCGGTATGCATCCATTATCAGCTAGAATTGGGGACAATTTTGTCATGAGCAGTTTTTCGAAGAGCTTTGAAATTGTTGACAGCAAACTTATTGGCCTATATGACTCAGCCTTAGTAAGATCTTTACCCGCCTTTGGAATCATTTTGACCATGGCAAGTTTCCAGCTGTGTGGATAATACTCCACTCGTAAAATGCCATTAAAAATGAATAACAGGATTCTAATAGCAATAAGAGGCAACTTCATCAGCATCTTGTTACTAATTCCATCAATACCCGGGGCCTTCTTCGGGTTGGTTTCAGCAATTAGTATTTGTACATCACGCATCTTAAACTTTATGGGTCGCGGGGGTAGAGCAACTACACTCGGCAAATCAACAGCACCAGTACATGAGTTTAGGGTAAATACGTGTTTTAAATGCTCAGCAAATATGCTACCTTTTTCAGTATTGGTTCTTGCCCAACCTCCGGTCGAAGTGCGCAGGGGTGGTTTAAACTCAACGGGTATTTTAAGTTTTCTAGCAGTGCGCCACAAGGAGTAATTAGATGCTGCTGTGACATCAAGACCTTCCAGATAGTTCTTGAGAGAAGCAGATTTTTCAGATGCAAGCAACTCTTGGAGTCGTTTAGTGCATTCTCTAAGTCTGATTTTATGTTGGGGCGATCTGTGCTGTTGCCATTCCCTTCTAGCTCTTCTTTTTTCACATACGAGACGTTCAATATCCGCAGAATAAATTCTATTAAACCCAGTCCGCGGATGGGAGGTAGTGACATGTTTAGCAGCCTGTTTAATATTCTCGGTAAGATTGGCAATGTTAAGTTCAATATCATCGGGAGTTCTAAGCCTGATGTTTTCCGTACAATGACTACTGAGATATTTTTTGAACCCCAGCCAGTTAACACGATTTATCATCTTCACATATGGGTGAGGTAATTCACTTCTTAGTGGGCTACAAATTGTAACGATCGTGGGAGAGCGATCGGAGGAGAGATCATGTGAAGCTTCAACATGAATTAAATCTCTAGGGATATTTTTCATGACCCCAAAATCTATAACATCCGGAATTTTTTGTATGTCAGTAGGCCAGTAAGTGGGCTCCCCACTAGAAATGACATCCAAACCCATTTTTGAAATTGTGTTGAACAATGCTCGACCTCTAGGTGTAATAAGACGCGATCCCCAGAACGTATGTTTTGCATTGTAGTCTCCAGCTGCTACGAAACAAGGGCCAAGAGTTTTGTAAAAATCCTCGTATTGATCCTCACTGATTGAAAATCTGGGAGGGGAGTAAATCGATGATATCACGAGATTTGAACTAAAATTTTCGATGCAAATATTCGTTGCTTGTAGATGGTCTTCACAAATGTTCTCAAGAATATAGTGCTTGAGTCTTGACTTTATTAGAATTGCTGATCCTCCGCATGCTCTTCCTCTCGGGTCCTTTGAATCATATAAGGTGTAGCCATTCATTTTAAAAAAGCTTCTCGAAGTCAAATGAGTCTCAGATACCAACATTATATCAATATTTTTTTCCGTGAGGAAGTGCTCAAGTTCGTTTTTATGTTGGCGAATGCCGGTTGCGTTCCAGAAACATAGTTTTAACGTATTCATGGCTTGTTAACTAATGCTAGAAGCAGTGTGTTCTGCATTCGCAGCATTTCTTGCATCATGCTAGTCATATTTGTTATAAAGTTGTTTATAGTTTGCACCAAATTATCAATAGTATTTTCAAGGCGACTGAAATTAAAGCTTGCATTTGCATTTGTTGTATTAGTTGGTGGTGACACTTTTTGCATTGGACCGGAGTTGATCTTCACAGCGTCAGCATACGATACTTGTGTAGAGATTGGTTGGGCCATTACAGGATAATTGGCAGAGTACGTATTTCCTGTTTGCGCTGAGACTACTTTAGGCTTTTGACTCATAGCCTGTTTAACGAAAGAGTATACAGGACATCCCCTGTAGTTAGCAGTGTGATTACCTCCACAATTACTGCACTTCTTTTCCTTCTGGTCCTTCGACTTATTGCAAATAGCAGTGTTGTGTAATTCACCGCACACAACACAAACAGTAGGTAATTTACAATAAGTTTTAGTGTGGCCGTATTCTTGACAATTATGGCACTGTACGGGTCCAGAACGATTGTGTGGTTCTTCAACTGTGATTTTTCGGTATAAGATATATTTTAAATTATAAATGGGATGGGTCTCATTTTTCTTCAATATTACATCGTTAGGCTCCAGTTCAACACGAAAAAGAGGTTGGGGGATCTTATCCCTGTTTATTATGTTGGATACATTTTTTACCTTGAATCCTTGGAGGGTGAGAGCATCTTTTATTTCAGCAGGGACAACATAAGAATCTATGCCCTTCAGTACCATCTGTAGGCCTTTAGCGCTCTTAAGCTGGAATGTGTAAAAACTTGTTTTATTTTTTTCAAATTCGTTAACCATTTTGCGGAAATCTTTTTCTTCATATATTTGAATTTTAGTTTCGTCAATGTTACCACGTTTTATTGGGACAATGTGAAATGCCTTTTCGCCAATGACCGAGATTAGTTTTTTGATGAGGGAGTTTGAATTTTTTTTTCTCTCAAATAAATGGGTGGTGGTTTGGAGGTTTTTTTCGAGGATGCTTCGGGTTTGTCAATGTCATCCTGCAATATTTTAAAGCGGTTTTGACGGTTAACTGTGGCGGTGTCGATATCTCTGGATATCTTGGGAACAGATGAGATCTTTGAAGAATTTGGGCTTCGCCCGCGCTTTACCACTGTAATATATCGGTCCATTCCGACAGGCAGCTTTGGTTTCTGAATAATATTGTCTATTGTAATAACTTAGTTAAGTGAGGAACACGAGCCCGGAGCGGATAATGGCGCTGACTTAAATACAGAATTACTAGGCAACGGTAATGTTAACGAATCACTACTTGGCATTGGAGTAAGCGAAGTTGATCGCGAAAAATTGGCTTTGCCGTTAGAAAAAGACTATCATCCGATTTTTTTGCTTTTATTGTGTGCATTAATATCAGAACTCACAGTAAAATATGCATTTCTGTCGTTAAAACTCACTTCACAATTGTTTGTTTTTGAGGTACTCATGCAGAGTATTCCTCAGTCACTTTGTTTACGGTTGTTTTTGTTTGTTTGTTTTTCTTGTTTCAGATTATATGAAAAATTATTAATGCAAACTTCACAAAAAGTGTACATATTACGAATCAGTACTTATTACGAATATTTTTTTTTTTTTTGTATTTTTGTTTGTTTAGTATGTAAAAAAAAACTCCGCTAACACGTCTGTTCACTACGAAGGTTCAACAATAACTATGATAAAAATAAAAATATGGCAGCAATACAAATATGGCGGCTGCTTAAGGTACCAACAGACGACATGTTTTTTACATGTGTTTTTTAAGCTTTCGATTCGTATGTTTTTCTTTATGTCTGTCAATATTGGTTAATTTACATAAGGTTTATAATTTTTGGTCACAAACGTACATGTAGAATCACACATGACATCGGTCATGTTTATTGAGAACAGCTGATTACAAAAATATCCACGTCGTTTGTTTGATAAATGGCTTGCAGCCGTCGAAATATTTTTGGTTCCGTCGCTGAAGTACTGGCGACGCAAATGTGTTTTTTTTATTTTTTCTTCTTTAAGTAAGACGTTGAAGTTGTATCTAAAAATTTATACATTTTTAGACTCATTTTAATAAAACGAAAACGTTAAATTAAAAAAAAAATTATATAGTTTATTTGTCTTGCGAAATACTCATTCAGACGGCTAATGATAGTGCACATAATCAACCGCCGACGAATTTGTTCGTATAACATTGCAGCTGTATGTTTAACATAAGAAAATAGAGCACGCTATATTTCAAATAATGTCTTATGACTTTTGTCATATTTTTACACAAGTAATGTTTTAAAGGTAACACACGACATGTTTCCGTTTACATATGTAAATTTTGACACATACAATGTGAAAAACATGTCGTCTGTTGCTACCTTTAGTATAAACAAGGATGGCGATTATAATTTAGGATCAAAATAGAATATATAAAGAATAGAAAGCTTGAGTAAAACATTTTTATAGTTTTATTTACCATAAAACTACATATTAAAGTTATTATTTGTGAAATGTAACAAAATTCGCCGATGGCCGCACACATTTCTTTGTTTGTCTTCCAAGCAAGAACAAACCAGCAGAATCATATCGTGCCGTAGCCGCGAAAAAAGTTTAAATATCATAAATTTTGATCTAAATTTTTCATCGCAGATTTTAAAATTTTATAATCGTTAGAAGTGGAATAACAAATTTAGAGCAAAATCAATTTTGGATTAACCATGCAACTTAGTGCAAAGGCAGTAAATAAAAACACATCTCCTGTAGAATTTTTTGTTTGTTCCTTAAGCTTCTTGGGCGGTTAAGACACGTATGGTTAATGTACTTACCTTAAATATACTTTCAATAAACCAAGTAGGGTGTATAAGTATCATTTAAGTTTCATATAAAAACGCTGAAAAACTGAATTTCGTATTTAAATAGAACTTAAAGATAAACGGTATTTGCGATACGAAGTAAAAAACTGGAAATTAGGCTGCTAAAGCCAGCCTAAACAATTGAAAAAAAACTATACGAAAACAATACATATATGTATATATAATTTTGTAAATATATATTAATATAGATATGTGCACAACAAATTATTAAATAGCTACAGTTCACGTACACATAATACGATACATACATACATAGATGAACAAAGCAGAATTATTTCAAAAAAGGTATAGCACGCACACACACAATCATGCATGAAAACATTTGACAGGTAACCAGTACTAAATGATGCTGTGCAATAATGACATTCTATTTTCCATTACGCTTTTTAAATTTAGATTAATAACAAACTAATAGTTTTTCATACTCTTTCCTGTTGCACAAGATTGCGAAAGAGTAATGTCATTATTTGAATTTGGAGCCAGATGTTTTGCAAGCAACAATTCAAAATGCGCAGTGATGCATCAACTCGGGAGGTGGCCGTTCGAACGATATGTTATTTTTCTAATTAATTTCATCAATTTTACACTTTCAATTAAACTTTTTATGAAAGCAGAGCTCTTCTTTTAATTTATAACAAAATGGAAGCCAGTTGAGATTATAATATTAGTTTACGCAATATTTTATATGGGTGTCTCAGTAGCCTGGTAGGTAGTACAACGTCCTATTTATTAATGCAGAGGTTGTGGGTTAGATTCCCGCCTAAGGCTTTGGTCTTCTTCACTACAAACGAATGGAGATCTTGTTACTATGTTCGCTAAATCCAAGTTAGAATATGATTTGTAATTTTACTCATGTGCATATGTACTCGTAGCCATATGTACATATGTATATATACTTATCGAAAAAGCACAGAATGCTTTCTTCGACTTAATTAAGAGTACATATTCGAGGTCTGCTTAAGAGAAAGGGTGAATTTTAAAATTTCTCGGGTTACGTGCATTCGTTTAGCGCTTTTTTTATGTTGTCACACTTGTCTCGAACATATGTTATTAGTTGAGTTTGTTTTTGTGTAGTTTAGTTCGTTTGTGAGAGGAATACCCGTTAGACGTGTCTTGCTTGTTCGGCTATTTCTGCTATGGAAATACATGGATCAAATAATTTGCATAAAATTTTGTGTGAATTTCCATAAAATTAAGTGCTCACATCACTTGAAATGTTGAGAGTGGCATATAGTGATTGTACTCTGAGTAAAAAAAAATTTACAAAAGATACAAGAATTTCAAAGAAGATCGATAAGATGTGAATGATGACGCTCGTCTGGAAGCTCCATCACTTCAAAACCCGATAAAAATGTTGAGAAAGTGGGAAAAATCGTTATAGAGAATCATAGAATCCCTCTTAGAGAAGTTGCAGAGGATGTGGGCATATCGGTTGGCTCATCCCATACAATTTTTTTCGCAAATTTCGGGCAAGGAAGCTCGTTCCAAAATTGCTGAAATTTGATCAAAAAACCGTCGCTCAGGAAATGTTGAATGACATTAACGACGATCCAGATTTGCTTAAAAGGCTCGTAACTGGTGACGAATTATGGGTATATGGTTATGACATCGAAACCAATAAATCTGTTAATAAAGAACATCATCTTGAAGTTATGCGCCGCTTGCGAGAAGCAGTACAAAAAAAAAACGCCCGGAATCGTGGAAAAACAGTTCATGCATCACAATAATGCACCTGATTATTCATCATTGCTTTTTCTTAATATTTTGGCCGAAAAGAATACCGTAATCATGTCTCAGCTACCGTATTCAACAGATTTGGCCCCCTGCGACTTTTTCTTGTTCCCAAAATTTAAGAGATCCATGAAATGCTGGCATTTTGCGACGATTGAGGAGATAAAAACCGAATCGCTGAGAGAGCTCGAGGCCATATTTAATATCAGAACTGCTTTGGGGATTGGAAAAAATTCTGGCACAAGTGTTTTATATCTAACGCGGAATACTTTGAAGGGGACAAAATATAATATGATGAATAAATAAAAATCTCAATATTCTATTGTTTGTTGTTGGCTTAGCTAGGTATATGCCTGCATTTCATTGCCTGCATTTCATTGTACAAAAGCTTTCTAAAGCTATTTATGCTTTTGTGTTTTTGTTGATTACAAATAGAAAAACATGATTGAGTTCTGTTGGAATTCTCATATATATTTGTAGTCTTTTGCATAAGTATACGAGCTTTGAATGCTTTCAATGATGATTTGGCTAAAGGGTACTGATGATTTGGTTAGCGCCAATGAAATGCAGGCATATACCTAGCTAAGCCAACAACAAACAATAGAATATTGAGATTGTTATTTTGGAGAATATCTCGAATAACAAATTTGATAAATATGAATAAATAAATATTTTTTTGGAAAAAACTTAAAATTCACCTTTTCTATTGAACAAACTTTGTATGCAATCAAAAAGCTCTCTATCCTTTATAAAGGATGCAACAAGTTTATTAGAAAATTTCTCAAAACTATCATCCAGTAAATATTCATAAAAAAATTACATGTTAACATTTATTACACAATAATAATAACGAGTGAGGGATGAATAGACGGGTAATACAAATTAATCTGATTATTTTCCAGTTTTTAGTTCCTAAAGAAAGCGTATTTGTTTATTTTTTATTTTAGGTTTTAAAATAACTTATAAATTCAATATTGGAATTTATTATTTGGAATATTCTCCCAAACTAATCGCTTATTGTCGGCATATGAAAAACTTAAGCAAGAAAAAACAATAAATTTATTAAATCACTTATAAAGGATGATTTTTAGCAACTTTTTTTGGAAATACAGTTTTTGACAGCTCAAGTGTTTTCGTGTAACATGTTGCTGTCCAGTTTGGTCTATAATTTAACCACGAATTGACTTATAAACGCACAACGCTTGCAGATTATTGAATTTTATTATCAAAATTCATGCTCGGCTAAGAAAGTGCATCTATTTTATGGTCAGTTTGGGCGACTTTCTGAGGCGGCTATTCGGAATAATGTGACTAAATTTCGAACCAAATTTACATATGCATACGAGAGTACGTAGAGCGTGTTCAGCGACGAAGCTCATTTTTGGTTGAATGGATACATGAAAAAATAAAATTGCCATATTTAGTCTGAAGAGCAGCCAGAAGCATTGCAATAACTGCCAATACATCCCGGATAATGCACTGTTTTGTGTGGATTATGGACCGTACTTTTTCAAAGACGCAGAGAACAGGAACCTTAATGTGAATGGTGAGCGCTATCGAGCGATGATTACATAACATGTGGTTTCAACAAGACGGTGCCACAAGCTACACAGCATGCAAAACAATGGCCCGATTGAGAGACGATTTCGGTGAAAAGTTTATTACTCGTTTGGGGCCGGTCAATTGGCCGCCTAGGTCGTGCGATTTAACGCCTTTAGACTAATTTTTGTTTTGTTTATGTCTGAATTTATTCGTGAGATACCAGCTGATATGTTGGAGAGAGTATGCCAAAATTGGACCCAGCGTATGAACCATCGGAAATCATCTTTAAACATAGAATAATACAGATTGTTCTATCGACTTAAATAAAAATTTCATATATTTCTTTAAATTTTATGTGTTTTTGAAATCAATTCCAAAAGCTATTAAAAATCGCCCTTTATGATTACGGAGCACATTTCTCATCTCGTTAAAGAAGTATTCCGAAGTGACTCCCTATTTTATGTCGATGTAAGATATACTTCGCTACACCTGATGTCCTTACTTTCTTTGGTAACCCATATCCGACCGAAAAAATTTTATTCAAAGTCTATTTGAAGGTACTCTATGGTGCAGAGAAGAGGGTGAATAAGCTCATCGTTCTGAGAGCTATTGACTCAATGTAGCATATCGGTACCACTGTCACTATTGGTACCACAATGGAATGTTCTGTAAGGAAAATATAAAATTTGCGGCAGCCCGATTTTTTTTTTTTTTTTTGTAAAGCAACGACTTCTTCATTAAGAACATGTCCATATGTGGTCGATATGTCAGTGAATAGCATTTCGCATTATAGAAAAAATTCGCCTATGAAACCAAGCCAACAACAAACAAAAAAATAATTTTTTTGTATATCCTATCACTCTCAAAGTGCAGAAGTTTAGGCCGAATATCCAAAATTACTGTATTCCCTCTATTCTTTCTCTAATAACCTATTTTCTTAGTATTAACTGAATGCACTGCATTAGTACGAGTCATCCCTGAATAACTTTTTTATTAAAACAAAACAATTTTATTTATTTCACTACGAACAAGAGTGGCCAAATATTCCTGAGACTTTTTGAATACCACGCCTCTTGACTGAAAGGGCAACTCTGCACCTGTCAAAAAGAATTTCTAAGTTAATTCCTGTCAAAATTTGAACAAGATACGTCATTTACTTTATGTTAGACAGCCACTTATAGGAGACTACCGCGTGATTTGAGGAGAATATTGAAAAAGGGAATTCCGTGTGCTTATTAAGCATTATTATTTGCTGAAAACACCATCGCTCAAACCAAAGTTAAGCTTGATAAATACGAGTACTGTGGGAGAGCTGTACCATCAATTTCAAATAAAAAATGACCGATCGGAGATTGAAAGTGTGAGATAATGTGGAAACCATAGGCATATCATATGGCTCAGTGGTTATATAATCACTTTGGTATGAGAAAGCTTTCTGCAAGATGTGTGTGGCATTGGCTCACAATCAACCACAAACACAATCATGTGACAATTTCTTAGGAGAATTTGGCGATGTTCAAACTTAATATGATCGAGTTTTTGCGCCATTTTGTAACCGTGAACGAAAAGTGGATTCCCCATAACTCATCAGTAATCAAACAACAGTCAAAACAGGGAATTTATCGGTGTAAAGCGGTGCCATAGAAGGCAAATAAAGTATAATCCACATTTGACTACCTTCAAAAGATTAAAACAATCAATGGCGAATACTTTGCCGCATAATTGGGTCGATTAAATGAGGATTTGATAAAAACGACCGCATTTAGCCAAGTAAAAATTATTTTCCCCAGAACCATGCAAGGGTGCACACATGTCCACTTTCCATGACGAAATTCCATCCATTAGACTACGAATTGTCCTTCAATCTATCCAATTCTCCGGATTTAGTCACGAGTGACTATTTTTTTTGATTCTAGTCCTGAAGAAGTGGCTCGGCGGAAACAGATTTGGTTCCAACGATTAAATCATTTCACAGAATAAAACCTGTTTTGATGACCTCGGCAAATATATTTTGGAAGGGATACAAAATTGAAAAAACGTTGCACAAAGTATACATATGTAGTTAAAACTAATACAACTAGAGCCAGCGTGCTAAGTGTGAAATGCACCTAAGACTCTGTGAACGTTGTTCTGCTTCGCTTTAAGCTGTGTTCTGGTTCATTTTGTATCTGAGTTAAAAATCTTACGAACACTAGATTATTGATAAATTAATTTAATTTTCTCCAGTCCTGTCGTTGGTTTTTAAAATTATTTGAGCCAGACAATATAGAGAGTATACACATATTTAAAAAACTTAGCTTTGGTTGCATTCGGTATTTTGTACCCCTAGGGCCACCTTTTGGGTTCGAGATTAAATATAGTTTCACTGTTAGCTAATCAATAAATAAATTTCATCTCGTATTAACTAAGTTTTATCACATCTTACCGAACGACTAAAAATGGCAACACTTCTTACAAATGTTAAATGTGCTACCGAACAAGTTGAATTTTATCCAGAGAAGAAGAAGACAGAGCTCGAATTTCATATTGTGTATTCAAAAATTTTACTGATACTCTCGAAGTGAACGGTCGTCTAAGCTCTTAGCAGTATTTATAAATAATGACACTAAAACAAAAAACAAAAAAACTGTAATAGGTACATACAGTTACCTACATACATACCATAAATAAAAACAAAAACATTTATTTCTTTAATTTTTTCTTCGCCGGTGTTATTGTATTTTGAGTACATACAAAAGCGGGAAACAAACTAAAATAAAAAAAGAAAAAGAATAATTATATAAATGCAAATGGCAAAACGCATATATCATAGTGACTGCAGAAGAAAAAAGTGATAACAGTGAAACAAATAAAAATAATAAAATTAACAAGAGTTGGTTATTTGCCAAAAGAAAAGTATTTCGCACTCGATCATGTTCTGAGTCCGGCAATTTAATTGCTGCGGTGAGTGCATTGTTATGTTCGGCCATATATTCCAACTTAACTATGAAAAAAGACAACGCCAATAGCCAAGAAGAAAATCCTTATATAATGTAGAAAGAACTCTCCAGGCCACAAGTAGGCATGGACGGTATATAACAGTGCACAAACGGGGAAGAAGCCCAAAGTTTTCGAAAGTTGCTTCTTCCGCAAAGTTTGCTATGGACGACGACAAAATCAAACCCAATTATCAAAACAATTAAATACGTTAAAGGTTTTCAGAACGTAATAAAACGTATTGACTCTTATGTGACCAGAACGATGTAAAGTGCGGCTTCCAGGATTGTGGATATAAAGCGAAAAATGTTACTAATATCAAAAACGGAGAAAGTCATCCAGCCACTGTTTCAAGTAGAACTCGAACTGAACGACATAAAACTAAAAAATAACGAAACACACCCAATTTATAACTTGAAATGCCTGCTGCACAGAAAAGTTGCGGTAGAGAAGCCACATAAAAGGGGTGGAGCAACTGCCGGCAATACGGGCATACAAAAACCTACTGCAAGCTACCTACTGTTTACATTACGTATGGAGAGGCTCACGATACTGCAAAGTTCGATAAGCCTAAAATGACTTAGGAACCAAAAAATGCAGCAACGGTGGAGGCCAAAATACAGCCATCTATATAGTTTGCCTTGTTTACGCGCAGATTATGCATACTTTGATCAAAAACCCGACTTCAACATTAGTTCAGCCTTTAATCTTTTAGACGCAAGCTATCCACAGTTGGAACAACCATCTACAATCCAGGTTTCGTTCGCTAAGGTCTAATTCATCCTTGAAAAAAGAATCTTCTACCAATCAATTTTCGTATGATAATGAGTCAAAAACTAAAAAGACTACTGCGCAAAAAGTACCACCAGAAAGTGAAACTCATGGTTGCATAGAAGCTTCAATAGAGGCTCTTATCCAGACAGTAATGGTTTTTACCAGAAACATTTCCAGCATGATGGAGGAAATGTTGAAAATCACAGTGTTGCAGGCTGTACTTAATAAGCCATGAATTTAAAAATAAGTTTCTGGAACGCAAATGGTATCCGCCAACACAAAAATGAACTTGAATATTTCATGATGGATAAACGAATTGATGTAATGCTTATCTCTGAGACTCACATGCTAGAAGCTGCTTTAAAATCAGCAGATATACGCTTTGCGTCATTCCGGGGAAGAGCTTGTGATGGTTCTACAATACTAATAAAATCAGGTTTTAAGCACTATTTATTGGACGACTTCTGTGAAGATTACCTTCAAGCCACAAGGCATCCATCAGGACTTGGTGATTTCTTCAACTAACAAATAATAGTACATAAATGACAACTCAAAAATTACATACGTGGATTAAAGTTAATTTAATCTCTGACCTCAAACCCAAAAACTGGCCCTTAGAGCCGGCTTACATTGTTGCTGTTAATTGTGATTACATTTAATAATGAATTTATGTATACATATGTAATTATCTAGCTACGAATTTGTAATTTCTAGTTAAATGCGATTACAGATGGTCGTAAAATAATAAAAAGGAATCGAATGTAATCAAAAATTAATCCGAATAAAAGTAATAAAAAAGTCCTTTTGATTATTTTCAATATCTTTTGCAGGGTATATCGTTATAAAGCCATGAACACTATTGTCCATGCAAAAATTAAACCAGTATTTGAATTGAGTTATTTTTTTTTCTTAACTGTCACATAATTAATTTTCAGTTAAACTAACGTAAATAATTAAATTCTTAAATTTTGCGTTCGAATATTTAATGAAATTGGCATCCTATCAACCGGCAATAAATTAATAAAATAAAGAAAGAAGTTGAAGTTAACTTGCAAACACCTTTCGCAAGCAACAATTCAAAATTATATACAGGAAACAGACGGAAGTATTGTTCCCAAGGAATGAAATTTTCGTTGCTTCCAAGGTATTCGTTAGTGCATTTTTTTCGGATCTATTTTTATTAGGATCTAACTGAAAAAAAAATTATTTAAAATGGAATTACGTCTACAAATTTTTTAAAATCGATTTGAAAATATTTCTTTTTTTTTATAAAAACAAAATTTTTATTTCTTTCAATCTACCTAAAAATATAATTTCTCTTCAACCAATAATGATAAAACTATTTTCGCATATAAAATTATTTTCTTTTCAAACAAATCTTAAAAAGATTACTTTTCTCTGAATCGGTGAATAGAAATCGAAAAAGAGCATGCTGCAATTATAATCCTAAGTTGAAATAAAATGACTACATATATGTACATATTAATAAACATAATATATCTTCTAAAAAGAATTAAAGACCTCTCTCTCTTCTCATTCTCATCACCTGTCCTCTTTTTACTATCCATTATAAATAAGTAGTAGGCGTCAAGTGATTGAGTGTTACTTCTCCTTATAAAAAAATGGGCGAATCATTCGGAACGTTGACTGAACGAATACCTAAGTATTTTTATAACACAATTTTTAATCATTTGCAGCCAATTCTACCGATATACAAGTAGCTTCAGCAGGAAAATAGCTGCTACTTCTAGGCTTTCGAAAGCTCGAAATTTATTTTATTAATTAAATGAAAAGTATAAATTTGTGAAGAATCTACTATCCCAGTAAAAAATAGAGCTTCAAAAAATTTCGTGAAAATGTTGAGATTAAGATCCGGAATTAGTGCAAACTTGGGTAATTTCCATTGATTTTTAGGAAAACTTAGATACTCCTATAAAGAAAATTAGGTTAAGAAAATCTGTAATAAATGAAAAAGAAACATTTTCTTATGTAATCGAACATAGTCAAAAATAATCACAAAAATAGTAATATTAGTTTTAATTCTTTTTAATTATTTTGCGACAATCCTGAGTAATCGCGATCTTTTTTTTTGTTATTTGCAATCATAGTTAAGCAAAATAATCAAAATTTAATATACATATGTATGTACATATTACCCCACGCTTGAAACGAAAGTAATCGAATCATTACTCAACATCTATGGCTTACAGGCAAGTTTACTTGGTCAGGGTTTTTTAATTCTCTTTTGTTTCAGTAGTTTTCTTCTTCCTTCCATCTTTCAATCTCTCCACCATATAATGAACTTAATTCTTAAATAAGAACAATTGCTCTATGTCAAACATGCTCATTTACTTCGGAAATAAAATTCATATGTTTTCGTGAGTATTATAAGGGACTATATAAATATAGAATATTTTACCATTCGAACTGTAAATTAGTTTTTGGTGCCGTGTATCAATGAAGTAATAAAATCAATTATCTGTGGTCGATCCTGGATCGCTTCTGTGTCGATTTAGGAACAGAAGCATTTTCTCAAAAAAAAATTCTTTGAATCATTGAATTTCCTTAAATGGCTCACGACATATTATAATTATTTACTAAATAATAAGCTCCTAAGTCTCTGCGGCCGGTAAAAAAAAATGATTTTATTTTTGTAGATTTTTGTGCGACGATTTTCTGATAATTTGCTTAAAAATATCTGGCAGCAGTAGTAGTTTTTCTCCAATGAGAACCAACACACAACGCGTTGGGTGACGAATAGTTTAAGTTTGTTATTAATCCAAAATATTGTACTAATAAAACGATCGTTGTTATGTAATACGTATGTATATTCAAATGAGTTCAATCAATGGGCGTAGAAATAGGGATAGATTTTTTTTTTGCAATTTTATGGTATAGTTTTAGTGATGAAGTGAAAAAAACGTTACATGGATGGTGAAATTCGTTACAGGACATTGCTAAATTAGTTACCTGTTTTATACGAAACGGTATTGGAAGCCTAATTTATTGTTATTTATTTTATTATTTAGTGTTGTTAATTTCTTAAAAAAATCAATCAAATGTTACGGTTACATACATTATAAAAAAATCATATACATATATTTTATTAATAATAAAATGTATTTTTCTTTAAACTTAAATAACCAATAAGGAATTAAAGTACTCTTTTCAATACCGTACCCTTACCAAAGAAAAAGCTTAAGCAACACAATTTTTGATATTCACTTTTTCACCGCAATCGATATTTTACGATCACCAAAATTAGATCTAAAAATTTTATAATTATTATAAGTGTAATCAGAAACTTACAGAAAAATTAAGGCACAATATATTCATTCAGATCTTAAAATTAGCAAGGCTTCTTTTGAAAAGTTTTTTAGGTTGGTTTAAGTTATACCATTAATTGTGTTTTTTTTTTTCGAACTATATACATAAATAAAATTTTAAAGTACGAAGGCAGAACTAAAATGAATCCATATTGTATCTAATAATTAAAATATTCTTTTGGCAATTTTCGCACTGTGCCCGGTTGGTAAGGGGCACCACACTTTAAATATTAAATAACCATTACTAATTGAGAAATATTTTTATTAACTTGCTTCGCTGTAAGTTGTATGGCCACTTCAAAATAAATTTTTCTCTAAATTTGTGAATACACTTGTAAGGATTATAAGAATTTTAAAATATAATTTTAGTGATCGTAAATAATCGATTGCGATGAAAGACTGAAAATCAAAAATGATGTTACGTAAGCTTTTTCACGGTTAAGGCACAATATGAGAGACTCTAATGGAGGGAAAGTTGTATAGCTGTATCTTTTCAGGTGGTGCAGTAGATCAGCGCCAGTTAAATGTTAAATTCATATTCTAAACACATTATATATATATATATATATATATATATATATATATATATATATATATATATATATATATATATACCTAAAATTTTACTGTAAAACTATTTTATAAGAAACTAAGACAATAACTAACTGGAAAAGGTAAGCCAAAATATTATATCATAGTCGCCTTGGAATCGATACGAGATTATTGTAATAAATGGGTTAAACAATATCATATTCTCCCCTGAGACCATAAATATATAATTGTATTAACGTAAATTTTTGTTGATGAAATTTCTTTCTAGAGCTTATAATCACCCTTATTCCATTTAGCTTCATCGTCATCAATTTAATATCAACATCAATTTTTATCGACGTCGTCATCAATTCGATACATATCTTGTATTCTATAACAGCAATGTAACGATGTCGATTGTTTATCGTTTTTTAAAGCACATCTCTAATAATTTAGACAGTTGGTTTGTAGTAACGAGTCTGGTGCTGTTACATCTGGCGATCTGGACAGCCAGTTCTAATCTCCAAAACGGTAGACACTCGACCTGGAAACTGATGTCTCAAAATCTCCATCGTTGCCCCAGCTATATGAGGGGCTACTGCGTCGTGTTAAAATCTATAATCATCGAAACTCAATGCAGCAACTTGGGGCAAAAAAAACTCGTTTAGCAATTGTTTCTAACGCTCATTATTTACGGTTACGGTCGTCAAGAAAATAAATAATAAATGCCGAACTAAACAATGACTTCTATCTAGGGTATTCAATGGCTTTTCATGCATTTTATATGAATTTTCTATGCACCAGAAAGGAAATTGTGTGCGTAAATATAAGGGCGACGACGAAATTCACGCTGTGTAATAGAGTATGGCAGTAAATTTATCTTGTTCGGCGGTCAACATTTAGCAATTCGCGAATAGTTTGAACTCTGTAGGACCATTTTCAAATCTATCAGCAAAATTCGTTACAATGAATGCCTGATGATGCTTAAATGTGTGCATTGTCAACTCGTTGATATTTGCGGATTCTCTCTAACGTCGTCGGCAACAGCAACGCTGTTCTCAGTCGAACTCGCGTCCGGCCACAACTTGCAACATCTGTAGTGGACTCCGCTTGAACGAGGCGTTCAACCAAAACCTTAATTGTTCAAGCACATGCAACACGAAGAAGAGGAAAAGACGACGAAATTCACGTGTGTTAAAATAACAAACCGACAATTTGTCAAATAAACAGTACCAATAATTCCGTATTCTTGACGTCTATGTCTTGTTGACAACTAAGTCACTGTGTATCTAGATTATAAATCTCAAATCACAGTGATATTTGGCGCCATCTATAAAAATGGCAGCAAATTCAAGTGATGACATTACTTTTATATTTATGTATATATACATATGTGGATATATATATATATATATATATATATATATATATATATATATATATATATATATATATATATATATCCCTTATGTGTTGTGCAAGATTATAACGATTTGTTTCATTGTAAGCTGTGCAAGTGTTCATTCAGGAGGCGTTCTTCGTATAGTGAAATTATCAAGATCGTTTCGCGAAAAAAGTGTTTCTAAAAAAAAGCGTTTAAAATCATTAAAATAACTGTTTCATTGTAAACCCAAGTGAACAATATAAATAAATAAAGTTAAGAGAGTTATTAAAAAAATAAATCATGAAAAAAGTGTTTAGTTCGTTTATAATAATTTTGTAAAATTCTGTTGCCTATAGGCAACATTGGTCAATTGTGGAATTTCCGAACAATGTACATTTATTTATATACATATATTCATATTCAGATATGTCGAAAAGGTCTCACATAGACAGACATTTAAAAAATTGTTCATTTTGACTGAGATGATTCTGCGGATGAGTAAAATGAAGAAGAAGAGCAGGAAACAACATCAACTTTCGAAAACATCATCGAAGAAACATTGAAAAATGTGATTGATAAGGGCAAAGAAAATGACGGAAAAGAAATTGAAAATGAAGGGGTTGTACAGGAAGTGACGGAAAAATTTATTTGAAAAGTTTGGGGTTGAGGAACGCAGAGCTAATGTAATGTAATACCATTTGGAAAGGCGAAATGCGCAGCATTGATGTAAAACAACCAATCGAATATTTCACCCAGTTCAAACCGGGCAACCTGGCTATGATAAGTTATATAAAGTTCGCCCATTGGTAGAGTTTATAAAAAAAAATCAATGAAATTTCCTAAGAAGAATTCCAAAGCGTCGATGAGCAAATGATTGCATATATAGGTAATTAGTTATATGTACACATATGTAATAGATTTCTATCTAACTCAGAATACACTTTTCATTAGGTCAACAAAGTTTGAAACAATATCTGCCAAATAAGCCCCACAAGTGGGGCTTCAAAATGTTCTCAAAGGATGGTGTATCTGGCATTATTTATTATTTTACCTTCTACATTGGAGAAGGAACGTGTGCGTCTTTTGGTTTGAGAATATCATCAGACATTGTTTTATATTTAGCATCCAATATTCCAAGGAAAAGAGGTCGCCCATTATCACTCCTTTCAACGATGGAGTCAACCCCATCATCACCGGGTTCTTTACCATCGGCTCCATCATCACCAACTCTTTTGTCGGCCTATGAATCGAGCTCTTATAAAAGAGCGTATGCTGCAGAACCTGCAAAATGCATACGATTTGACAATCTTGTTCACTGGGTAGAATGGGGAGCAAAAGGCAGATGTAGACTATGCCACACTGGTTATCCGCGCTCCAAATATAGCAAATGCAATCTTTATTTGCGCTGCAATCCACAAAAAATTGCTTTGTGGCTTATCATACTTAAGTTTCAATAAAGATGCATTAAAAAAATAAAAAAAATATTTTTTATTAATTTACCACCACTGCCCAATGTTGCCTTTAGGCAACATCCTGTAACTAACGAACCAGGACACCAAGGTATTTGAAATTTTTAAGACTAACACATAGTATCTGTCTTCAAAAATTTTTTAGCACATTTTAATTCGGGCATGAGAGGGATATATATATATATATATATATATATATATATATATATATATATATATATATATATATATATATATATATATATGTATATAAATATATATATATATATATATATATATATATATATATATATATATATATATATATATGTATATGACCTAACTAGAACATCTGGCCAATGCAGCGGCAAAAAACCCTTGTAAAAAAATTTTGCTACGAGGGATATAAAATCTGGCATTGAAGCCAATAGTTATATATATTCTGAAGCGTTTTACACAGACATTAATATTCAGCTTCAATAAATATTTGCATTTGGGTTAGTAACAACATTAGGGTAAGTGATAGATGTTAATGTTGCCCATTAATTTTAATTTTCTATGTGGTTTTTAAAGCGTAAAAACAAAAGATTTACAATCGGCAAAGTTTTTCGTCTGTTCCGAAATATAGAAAAATAAAAGGTGAGTAAAATGTTTTCAGATATTGAGCTTAGCAATAATGAGCGATATACTTCTATTATATAAAAAAATTATTCTATTTTTAGAGCACGCCATTTCTTGTCGGCAAAGTATTGTAAAATTTTCTTGGTCTACTTTTTAGCGAAAAATTCAGCGGTGTTCGAATGTTAGTCGCTCATACGAGTAATAAAATGACAGTGCCACACTGCATTGTACTGCATAAATGTTTTTTTACAAAAATCAATGCCAGTTTGATGTTCTTCGATATTGCAAACAATGTACTACGTCTTTTCCACTAAACAACTTTAATTACGTAAGTTTTCAGAAATTATATTTTCGGTTTGGTATTAGGTAGACTCAAATAATTAACGACTTTAGTGATAATATTTTAATAGTTATTGTTAGTTCAATGTAATTAAAGATTCTATAATTAATAATAATACATATAAAAAAGTCTTCACTCAGCTGTGAGAATAGACTCGTAGGCGTGTGACTTTTTTAAACAAACGCACACAAACGCAAAAATTGAAGCTAAATATGGATATGTGTATCACCATCTTAAGTTTGAGGATCACTGTGCTTAAATACGTATGGGATTCACCCATTGTTTTGCGTATAAGCCCGAAAAACTCTTACATATTTTATAGTATGTGTAAAGAAAACAATTGTGTTGTATTAGTATATATTATAAATCTCATGAAAATATATGAACATAAATATTAATTACAATGCATTCCCTATATATCAGCCTGAGCAATACTCTTGGCAACAATGAGTAAATTTTGGCCTTCTTCCCCTTTTTTTAGCTCTAGAAGAGAAGAACAATTTAGGCAATAAAATTTCCTTTTGACGACATTTTGAAAAGGAACTTTCACTTTCTAGTGTAAGCAATAAAAATGTTTTCATGATATTCAATTACTTCATCGAAATTTTCATTTTATTTACTTTATTCTATTGGAATTTATTTTAAACTATTTTGTATAATTTATTTTAAACTATTTTGTATAATTGCTCTGGCCTATTGAAAGCAACAATGAACGAGACCCAATACAGCAACTTGCGGCGAAAAATCCTTTTAGTTTCTGCCAGTAAAGAGCACCATTTATGGTTACAGTCGTCTCGTTGATTTTGTTTCATTTTATATATTTGATTTGGTTTCAATTAGTTTTATTTTAATTAAAATGTTATCGTTTGTTTTTGGTTTGGCTGATTATGTGCCTGCATTTCATTGGTGCTAACCCTTTGCTAAATTATGTTTGAAAACCATTTAAACTTATATACTTATACCAAAAACTACAAATACTATATGAGAATCCAAATAGAACTCAATCATATTTTTCTATTTATAATTTACAAAACATATAAGTGTAAAAGCTTTAGAAAGCTTTCAATCCATTTCTTATATTATTGATATGTTATATAATTTGTTTAGGTATAAAATTTTCTATTATTTTATTTTATTTAACTATATTTTATATGTGAAACAATCAATTCAATTAATTTTTTAAGGTCTTTCTTATTTTATTTTATTTATCGATATCGTCCTTGATATTGTTTAATTATTAACTGCCACAACTACTGGGGTGTGACCTACCATATTCAAGTAGGCACTAATCAGATAACCACGGTATAGCAGGGACCCTTCCCCGCGATCCTTTCACATCAATTTAAATTTTGTACACTTGTACTATTACAGTTTGCAGTATTTGATATTATTAAGTGTTACTACGCACGGCAGATACCCTTCCCTGATCCTATCCTATTAAAAGGTACCAGTTCTCGAGCCTACCCTTTCATATAGAAAAAGACGAAAATATTGCGAACATGCAAGAATTAAAAACACATTTTGACGTATATATAACTTCCTCCATAATTTGAACTCAGCTAAAAAGGCCGTGTCACATAAAACTTTGTAGCGTTGCGTGACGTTTTTAACTTTGACAGAAAAGCGTAACGCAAAAGGTGTATGACACAATGAAAACTTTGACACAACGCGCGCATTGTGTGTTTACCAAAAAGGTGGTTATGAATTTTGCTAATTATTTTTTATTATAAAAATTAAAGTCAAAATATTATTTGCCTTTGTGTGTTTATTTTGTTATCACCTATTGTAGTTTATTGAAAATACACCACTATACCATATAAAGCTTTTTATTGTCACCAATTCATTTGTTTTTGGATTTTCAAATACATACATACGTATGTATGTATGTATTCATATAAAAAGGTAAAATATTATTAATAATACGCTGCCACTGATTTTTTACAATAAAATAATCTTATGCTATATACTTACATATAGCATGCAAATAGGTACTATTTTATAAATTAGTTTAAAAAAACAAGCTCATATTCTTCAACAGGAAATAAATTTTAAAAATAAAAAAAATAAGTATTTTTCATATCACATTACATTTTCATATTCTATCATATTCTAACATATGTACATACATACATAACTTTGATTGTCAAAGCACGCAAAAAGTTGAGAGTTGCCGAACTTTTTGCGTCACGCTGCGCTAAAGGTGTTTTATGTGGCATGTTTCGTATAAGTATGTACATTTCAACTTAAATGTCAAAGCGAAGCTGTAACGCAACGCGAAGCAAAAGTTGTATGTGACATGGCCTAAAATAGCGCACTCGTAGTTTGTATCTATAGTGAGATAGCTAAAATCATTTGAGCTGTATGCAACAGGGCTCGAAAGGTTCATCGTAAATAGTTGTTGAGAATAAAAAGTAATTACATGAAAATAAATAATGATATTATTAGCACTTAGATCATACCTTAAACAATTGGACTCCTATAACAGCGAACATGAACTGAAGAAGGCATGTCACAAGGACAATATTTCCAATAGTCTTTACTGCGACTATTACACACTGAACTACATGCTATAATAATATATATAATATAATACCATATTACATAAAAATAGGCCAAGATTCATAAATAAATATTTGTTCAAAATAAAAATGTTAATAATAGAAACAAAATATTAATTTCATTAAATGCTTAGATAAATCATTTTATTTTTATTCGTTTATGTGTGCGTCTTGTCCAGCTTCAAGTCACATTGGATGCAACAAATATTTCGGATATAATATTTTGCCCGTAGCGGATTTTGCTCTTAACCATTTTAAAATAACTGTACAAGGTTGGTGTTAATAAAGCTACAACTAAACAAACGACTCGACTCGAACTTGAACGTCGCAAACAATGTAAGTTTAGATTTACTCTAAGATGAGGTGTGTACGCCAGCACATGCAATAAGAAGATGCATGCCGTTTGTTTTTGATATGCTCTTAAAGTTGTTTTAAAAATTAGTGAAGAAAAGTAAATCGTTAGTTTAGTTTGGTTTTTTTGTGGCAGTGAAATTAAAGAAAAAAATCTGCTTTGGCAACACACTTTTGACAAACTATATTTGAAATCACGGTAGCTAATTATGACGTCCTTAAGCCAGTTTATAATGTGCGAATACATACAATCAAATGTCTATAACTACATATAAATTACTTAAGCAACATTTCTTCAAGTTTCATTAACTGTAATTTGCTTAAGCAAATAGCGAAGCTGAACCTACCAAGGCGAACTGCCTGTACTAGGTGCTGTTAGATTTGGCGAACTGGGCGGCCAGTTAATATCTCTAAGATCACGCGACCTCGAGAATGGTGTCTCAAAACCTCCATTGTTGCCCCAGCTATGTGAGCGGTCCTTTTGAAACCAATAGTGATCGAAACCCAATGCAGCAACTTGCGACAAAATAATAAACTCATTTAGCATCTCTCTGTAACGGTCTGTATTTACGGTTACGGTGGAGTTATCGTCGACTTAAAAAACTTAGGTCCAACCACTTTTCCCCACAACAAGTGCTGCACCAAACGCTTTCCTTAAGGGGGTGTGAAAGCTCCTCATGCATTTCACGTGTATTCTCTGTGCCTCAGAAGGCAAAGCACTTGAGTGGAATTGGGAAGCAAGGGTGACGATGACGAAATTCACGCTGTGTAATAGAGTATGGCATTAAGTTTATCAGTATGTAGCAATTCGTAATCGGTTTGCACTTTATAGGGTAACATTTTCAAATCTTTCAATAAAATTTGTTGCAACTAATGCCTGCTCATGCTTAATTGTGTGAATTGTCATCTCGTTGATGTTTGTGGATTGTCTCTTACGTCGTCCGCAACAGAAGCGATGTTCTCGGTTGAACGAGCAATACGAGTCCCTCCACTTCTTGCAACATCTGCAGTGGACTCCGTGTGCACAAGGCATTCAGCCTAGTACTTAATTGTTCGAGAATATGACGACGAAGAAAACGATGACGAAATTCACGTTACGTTAAAACATCAGGCAGATAATTTGTCAAATTAACAATAACAATAATTCCACATTCTTGAAGTGTGTATCGCTTCACGGCTGGTGCACAGTGATATTTGGCATCGAGTTCTAATTATGACATTCTCTTGCGCCACCTATGTTTTTGTGGAGACGATCCTATTAGTTTATAGTTCATTCTCTGACATCTTCGCATTAACAAAATACACATGAAGCGAAATCAATTCGCCTATCTCAGCACTTTATTTTAATTCGCCTTGGATCTGAGTTTGCTTAAGGAAGC
The DNA here is from genome assembly GCA_963681545.1 of Germaria angustata. Lineage (NCBI taxonomy): Eukaryota > Metazoa > Arthropoda > Insecta > Diptera > Tachinidae > Germaria > Germaria angustata. The sequence continues at coordinate 13,172,283 of OY813003.1, read as the reverse complement.
AGCTGTTTATGCATTTTGATTATTAAAAATAAGAAGCAAAAAAGTGGCAATAGATGCTAAAAATAATTTAATAGAAGATTTAATTTTAAGTATTCAAAAACAAAGGCGCGTTCATGACATCGTGGATAATTTTTTTATTCGTTTAAACGTCCATAAATATTTCCATATATATATAATATTTTTTTAACACACTAATGATAATATATCAAAAGCAGTTGAACTTCTCCATGATGAACTTCTATACAGCTCTCTTATTATGGATTGATTTTAGAAACACAACTTTTACGTTAAAATTTTGTGCATTTCCATACATTGTTTTTTTTTGCAATCAAAAACTTTTTGCAAATGTAAATTTGACTCACATATAATGAATTATATCAAACAATTTTCTGTTACTCATTCTCTAACAACACTGTGTATGAGGATATAGTGCAATATACAATGAAGGGGGATATCTCAAAGATGAAAATAAGTGCAAAAAAAAAATCCCATCAATTATAATTTTGACATGTAGAGGCGAGCAAAAGTCCTTGAACTTGCCTTTTTGAAGATATTGATGAAGCAACGCTCAAATTGATAACCCCCGCATGTGGTAGGAATCTTCCTATATGTGGACCATTAATGAAACACAAAGTCAAAAGTTCGCAAGTAGCAAGCAATATGAATGGCTTGGCGAAACTAAAGGTGCTTGTTATAGGAAAGGCCAAAACTCTTAAAGGAATGAGGTTTGTGGATTTGGATGATGAGTTGAAAAAAGCGTAAATGACAGGCGATATTTGTAAGAAATTTCTTTCAGACCTGAACGAAAAGTTCGTTTCTCCAGAAAGGAAGTCTAATTTTTTGCTTGATAGACTGCTAAAATTTTCTGTATTCCTCCCAACATGACTTCGTTACTTACGTTAATAAATGAGCATTAATTAAATTGTTATTAATTCAGGATAATTCGAAAATTTTTATTTTTTGAGATACAACTATGTTGCATTCAAGAATAACTTAATTTAAATGCCATATCGACATTTTCCGTTATAACTTCGATTTGTTGTCAGATTTGATTATAACTGTGATCTTACATACTTACATATAAAGATGATATTGAGAAATGCTATTCAATCAATAACTGACAAGTTTGGATTATTGAGATACATATGTAGTTGTTATGATAAAGAAGCGCTGAATACTTTTGTTTTTTAAATTAATAAAAATAAATATCAACTCACTTGTTTATTGAAAAGTTTTCTTTTTTAATTTAAATGTTAAATAACAATTCATGAGAAAAATCAAACGCTTTTTGCGGTAGAAATTTCTCATTTTCATTAAATTTTTATGAAGCAAACCAAAATAACATGGCGTCTATGCTAAACGATTGCAAAATCCGACTTTGAAAATTTGCTAAGAAGTTAAGTTAGCCGCAGAAAACAAAAAACGGTATATAAACAGTGTTGCCATGACCGAAAATGTTTGCAGGCAAAATTATTCAAAAAACTATTCATATGACAATTACAGGCTAAGTTAAATTCGCCTTAATGTGATTTGTTATGGCCTTAGAAGCTGCTAAGGGTCTATATGTTATGTATATGTTAGAGATGCTTAATATTATTAATGTTCCAAATTATAAGATTATAAACTATAAAACTTATATACATATATAGATAATTTCGCTTAAACTATGGGAATTTGATTCGTAAGTCAAACTGAACAATGAGAATGGAAATAGTTTTATTGTAATAAAGTTATTAAACAATTTTTCATTTATTCAAAACTGAAAACATTTTTGTGTTTTTGTTTCTTTAAAATTTTTTTGCTTTCATTTGATTCGAATATTTTTTTTTTCAATGTAATTTTTTTTCAATATCGTGGCTTCGCCATTCAGGTCAAACAACTCCAGAAGGTCGTTATGTTGAGTTGTTCGCCGCGCACAACCACCTCGTGCAATTAGTGAATGAACCAACACATATATCATATGTTGAAGGGCACCAATACAATACTCTCGATCTTTTCCTCACTTCGCACCCCCAAAAATATGAAGTAAGCGTAAATGCACCTCTCTGCAACTCGGATTATTGTACCATATCTGCCTCCTTTTCGTTCGCAGCAATTCATAACGCCTCACGACCGGCTACGAGACGATTAAAATATATCTACGAAAAGGCTCGTTGGGCAGTGTTCAACAATTTCTTTCGGCATTTTAATTGGAAACTTTGCTTCCAAGACAGTGACGTAAATGACATGGCAAAAATGGTAGAAAATATAATTTTGCTAGGAATGAAAGCATTCATTCCAACAAAGCAAAACGTGATTAAACAGAGATCAAAGTCTTGGTTTAATCAGACGTGCAAAGATGCAGTCAGATCCAGAGAGGAAGCTTTCAATATCTGGCGTAACGATAAGAATCCAGATACTGACTCGCTGCGCAAAAAGGCGAGATCTTCATATGCCAGTGTAATAAGACGCGAAAAAGCTCACTACGAGCAGTGCCTTCGTTCTTTAGTTCTTGCTGCTAGGGACAGCAAAAGCTCCTGGTCATTCGTTAAAAGAATCAAGGATAATGCTAGTTCTTCAATTCCAATGACCAATTATTCACTGACCCGGTTGATGAAGCTAACCTACTGGCCGAATTATTTGAAAGTAACTCCAACTTGCCGGAAAGAATCAACCACTGCCCGATCTCGAAAGAGTATCTGTAACTATGCCAAAAATATTCTTTCGAGCACGTGCAGTTAAAAAGGTATTGACTGATCTCAATGTAAAGAAATCTCCTGGACCGGATGGAATCCCAGCGCTGGTCTTGAAGCAGTGCTGTTCGACGCTAGCTCGTCCATTAGCAAACCTTTTCAGTATTTTGTACCATGCTGGAGAATTTCCATTGTGCTGGAAGTTTGCTAATGTAACGCCAATCCCCAAAAAAGGAGAGGCTAATAACCCTGAAAATTATCGCCCAACAGCGATATGTTCCGCGCTTTCCAAAGTGATGGAAAGTATGATTAACTTCCATCTTGTGAAGTATTTAGAGTCTAAATGACCGACAGTATGGTTTTCGTAGGGGCCGCTCTACTGGTGACCTAATGGCACTCCTCTCGGAGAAATGGTGTCATTCCATTCACCATTTTGGCAAAAGTAAGGTGGTGGCTCTAGATATCTCCAAGGCGTTTGACAGAGTTTTGCATGGGGCACTTCTGGCAAAACTAGTTGCTTTTGGTGTTGGTAATGTCCTCACTCGGTTTATATCGAGCTTCCTCAGTGATCGCACTATACGAGTTGTTATAGATGGGATCTGATCAGACGAGTTCAAGATAAATTCAGGGGTACCACAAGGCTCCGTTCTCTCTCCTACCCTGTTTCTAATTTTTCTTAATGACTTACTATGTAAAACTTCCAACCCTTTCTACTCATTTGCAGCAGCATTAGCCATTATTATTCATTTGACCATAGGCCAAGTCCGTTGGAGATTGGGGGTATGAAGCAAAATATGGTTGATTCAATAAATCAAGATCTTGCAACAAATCTCCGAATGGGGTCATACGAATCGGGTCGATTTCAATGCTCGAAAGACTAGTGCTGTATGCTTACGCATAAACGTATGACCGTACATGCTGCTCCATCTGTAATTATGGGTGATATAAATATTGAGGAAGCAAAAGCTCTTAATGTTCTGGGCATGAAAATTCAGTGCGATGTATGATGGACTGAGAAAATTTTTCATATCGCCAAAGAAGCATTCAAGTGCCTCGGTTTTTTAAGATGGTGTAAGAGATACTTCACCCCTTCTGATATCCTCACTATTTATACCACCTATATCCGGCCGAAAATGGAATACAACTCTCATGTATGGGCCGGTGCTTCAAAGTCTATTTTGAAGCTACTGGACCGAGTACAGGAGAGGGCGAAACGACTCATAGGTGACAATAGTGTAGCCAACTCTATCGACTCACTGGAGCATCGTCGCAACATGGGATGTGTTACGCTGTTTTATCGTTACTTCAATGGAATATGCTCTAATAAGGTAAGGGAACATATTCCCGAGATCCCCTCTTAATTACGAGCAACATGTTCCTCATTAAGAGCACATCCATTTGTGGTCGATATAACAGCGAATCGCAATACGCATTACAGAAATAATTCGCTCGTATGTGGAACGAGCTCCCTGCAGATATCTTTCCTGCCATACCCAGCACTACTCCCGCTATCCTCCTCACCCTATTCTATTTTTCTAGTTCCAGCACAATTCACTGCATAAATAGGGGTCATCTCCTGACTACTGGTCAAATTGCAAAACAAATGTACTCGTATGTTAATAAAACAATTTTCCAATATTTTCAATTGTTGTTGTTATATTTATTTAAAAAAATTTCTATAGAAGACGCCCAAAAGGTCGTCGAAATATTGAAATAAAATAAATTTGTTTTCTACAAAGAGACTTAAAACTCGTTTATGAAATAAAAGGCATATTAAAAAACGTCAAAAAAATAATTTTAATTAGTTTTACAAAATGTATTGTTTCATTTGGTTTTAGCTGTTCCTATGCCGACAATATGTATTGTATGATTATTACGAAATACATAACCATACCCTACTAGATAAGAAAAATAAACTTCTTTCAGTTAAAACTAAGAAAATTTTCCCTATTGCGTTTAATAAATGCCCGAATATCAACTCTTGGGGTGAAAAAAAATTGCAAAAACTAGTCAGCTGATTTGCATAAAACAAATTGCGATTGAAAGAAGTTTTCTGGAGAAACATTGGCATCAAAAATATAAAAAAATTTCAAACTATTTGAGTAACCAATTTGTTTTATTATCACACTGTGCACAATTATTTTTCTATTTTATTTGTTCAAACAACTGTTAACGTCTACCCTAAATAAGTAGTCACACTCAACGAAATATTTCTCGTTATAAAAAATATAATAAAACTGTCATAAAACGACTTATTTCTTTTTTTTTCTAATTAAATTAATAATTTCATGGAAGACTATTCGTCTTGTTGTGGATTTGTTTTGTATGAGGAAAAAATTCGTGGAAAGAGAATGAAAAATGTTGTGGAAATGGACTTTATCCTAAAATAGTACTATATTATGATTTAAGGTACGGTTACCTCTTGCAAACATATGTTCCAAATAGATTTACATAGCATTCTTACATATTTGTGGTCACACTAGGCACATTTACTTACAGAAAGAAAATAGTACCAAATAATTATTGGGGAAAATAAGTATGTTTTGCTGGTGTTTACGCTAAAACAAATATTTGTCTTGAAAAAATATTTGCACCCACTGTCAAATAAACATAATTTTATTTTTTCCAAAATTATAAATGACCTTTTAATGTATGATTTCAAAGGTCTTCTTTTTGTGTGCTGTGGTGCAGCTTCAGCAAGTATTGTACAACGAAATAGGAAGGAAAGACAAAGATAAAATTGATTGATGGGTTATGGGCAGCTTTTTCAGTACATTGTAAGGCAGTCAAGGTTAATGATTTCAGAACGTGCTATTTTGTGTTTTCTCAAATACATATAATAAAAATAAGTTTGGAAATAATGAAAAAATGCTACAGAAGCTTGATCTCCCAATATTAATTTTAAAGGGTGCCCCATCGGAAATTTCTATTTCCCATATGATTCACACGGGAAAAACTTCGAAGTTTTGTAACCCGTTGATGGCTCGTTTCATACACGGAAGTTTATTCTTATAGAGATTACCACCCTAAAAAAAATTTTATGAGCGATTTTCGACAAACACAATCCTTCAAAACTTATTATTAATGTTTTTCTATTTTTATGCCAAAACTGTCAACTTTTTCGAAAAATGTAATTTATCGTTTTTGTAGATCTAAAAATTATCGCTTTAAAATTTCTTCAATTATATAAGGTTTCTGAGTTATTACTATTGCACTGAAAATTTTCTAATTTAAATACCTATAAAAAAAGTTTGATAACACATTTTGAGCTTAAGAAATTTAGTTGCTTTATATCCAATGCAACTAAATAAGTTTTAAAAACTAACAACACCTTTTTTTAACAGCAAAGATTATTGTTTTTCTCTGTTTGGTCTTACAAAAACTTTTCAAGTAAAAATATTTATTTGAGAATAATATTTGCCGTTGAGTAGTCACTCTACAGTACTGCTAAGATTACATCTTGTTGTATTGAATTTTTCTTAAATAAATGAATATGAATATGTTCACATTCGACTCATTTGTTGTTGGCAAATTTTTCTGTTTGTTTGAAATATGTGGTTTTGTTGCATAAGACTTAAATAGTTTTTATGGTTACATTACCGCAAGCAAATATTTCTCAACGTAGAGCAGATGTTTACCAGATGTCACCGTACCTTTAGTAATACGATCCGTCAAAAAATTATGTGTACTCAACAGTGTAGTTAAGAATTCAGACTGAAGGTGAGTTCCAAAACGTCAAAGCATATTGCAATGATGCGATTATACTACTATTTCCAAAGAAAGCAAAGAAAGTGTGTTAATTATTTTGTTAAAAAACACTTCTCTGCAATCATTTGCCTTGAAAGTGAAAAAAATATTATAAAAATTGTATAATATTGTTGAAGAAAACGCTTCACAACGTTTTTGGTTTTCTTTTTTTTTAATAAGAGAAGTAAAGCTTAAAGTCCATACCATCCGTTCTATGCGTTTCTAAAGTCAAGTTACATAGAATGCGTTTCATGCGTCAAGATTTTTATTTCGATCAGCTGTAGTGTGAATATTATTAAAAAATATAAAGAATTTTGGCGAAAATGGAATGTGAAATTGTGATTTAAAAAGAATTTATGGAAGTCATTGAGTTTATATACATAATATTTTGGGCCTACGGAAAGCTGGAAAAGACAACGGCGCAGTAAGTGAGTGGTACTTTTCCAGCTTCAATAAGATTCTCTTTCATTGTAGTTGATTAAAAAATAATAAATAAAACAGAGGTGACACTCAGTACATAAAAGTAATGGATAAGTAGAACGCAAATTTTGTTAATGAAAGAAATATCTTAAAAATTTACTTTAATACATTTTATTACTAAAAGTATGGCCCTTTGTTCCACCATGGAACTACAGGAATAAATATATATTACTAAAAGTAGATGTAAAGGTTTTTCTTTTATTAAAAACTTTTTAATGCAAAAGAAAGAGAAAACTAAAATCCACCACACAAATTTTTAATCGATATCATTGAAAATAATATATAATTTGTCATCCTCGGCTAACAAAAACAGCTGACTTTTTCTCACCTTTTTCTCATGACGCATCAGACGCATACAAAGGTATAAAGTAAACCTACTTTATGCTTCTATACGTTCTATGCATTTTGTTCTGTAACTTGTTACATACAATTACCCAGAATCTACTTTTTTGACAGCCGCATAAAACGCATCAACGCATAGAACGGATTGTATGGACTTTCAGCTTTACACTCAGGCAATTAATGCCTACTACTTAATTTAAGGTATTAGTTCTTTTGTGAAAGGGATAGGATAGAGTAGACAGGTGGTGAAACTAGAAGACAGAGAGAGAGAGAGAGAGAGAGCTCAATTTCTATTTTACAACTCAGCTATTCCGCCATGTTTATTATTATTATTTTATTTTTTATAGCAGTGTTGCAGCGTGTCTGATGATAAGTAGATGCATTAAAGTCTCTTAAGATGTATGTGTATAGCAATTTTATAAATTGTTTTACTTTGCCGACGATCCTTGCTAACATTACTGACAAAAAAATATATACATACATACATAATGTTCGTCTGGATAATAGTTTGGAGTTTATGAGAGGAGATTTTGGATGAAAAATCATTTTATTTTTCAACGTTGACTTCTTTGAGCTCTATACACTTTGTCCACCGTTTCTCCAACTTTTTTCCCTTTCAAAAAATAAGATTTGCTGAAGTCATCAAAATATTTATTTGTTTGCGAGATGATTTCTTCGTTGGAGTCAAATCTCTTCAGTTTGAGCCATTTCTCCAGGTTTGGAAACAAGAAAAAGTTCCTCGGTGCTAAGTCCGGTAAATAGGGTGGGTGAGGAAACAATTCGTAGCCTAATTCATTGAATTTCAGTGTAAAAACTGCACATGTGTGCACCCTCGCACTGTCCTGCTGGAAAATAACTTTTTTCTTTGCCAACTACTATTGTTTTTTCAAATCCTCATTAAATTGACCCAATAAGTTGGCATAATATTCGCCATTAATTGAAACTCAATCATATTGCGGTTGACAACGCCAAACGCAAAGTTGTCACACGATTGCGTTTGTTGTCGATTGTGACCAAATACGGCACTCATTATGAGCAAAGCTTTCTCATACCCAAGTGACCATTCAAAATTGAAACCACTGATATGATGATATGCCCATGGCTACCACAATCTCTCGCACTTTCAATCTCCAATCTGTCATAACTATGTCGTGAATTTTTTCAATTGTGTTGGGCATAAAGACCTCAACGGGGGTATAAAAATGCCAAATTTTTCCGTGGTTTTACTGATACAACGAAAATTAGCAAACCACTCTTTACCATTGAAATTGATGGTGCAGAATTCCAATATTACTTATCAAGCTTAGCATTGGTTTGGGTGATTTTTTCCGCCAAAATAATGTTTAATAAGCACACGAAATTCACTTTTTCCATTTTCTCTTCAAATCACGCGTTAGTCTGCTGTAAGTGGTTGTCAAACACAAACTAAATGAGGCAGGAATAATTGACCCAGCGGACGAGGGTCAACATGCTCTCAGTTTATTCAACCAGACAAGATTCATGAATATTGCCAAAAAAAAATATTAAGATGAGTACAATGTTAAGCAAAACATAAGTTTTTGGATCTTTTTTGTACACTGGTGTGGCATCGACAACAGATTTTGTGGCGCAGAAGTGGGACAGAATTCCATCAGATATTATTGTTAATGAATCTTACAATGGCTTAGGATAGTCAATTAATGGGCCAATATTTAGGCTGAAAATTCAATTTACATACATACATACATACATCTGTAAAACCTTTTGCGAGTGAATTCATGAAATAAATTAAAGTTAATGTATGTTATACACTGAAGTCTACCCTCCTCATCGACCCAAACGAACTCCTACTATTACCAGCGTTAAGTATAATCTTCTTTGTATAAGTAAGAATTTGGAGAGAATGCAGCCTCTTCAATATAATTGGAATGCGGTAGTTCAATGCGCTCTCTCATCTTAGCTGCTCTGTTAAAAGTAGTCGCCTGCATACGATTCCCTTGAAGATCTTTGAAAATTAACCTTGAACCATTGCACAATCCTAGCTTATGGAGATCTCGGATGAACAAATTATGTTATAAATATATAAAGATGTTGAAATTACTGGGACATTTAATAGCGATGAAATGCACAAAAGTTCGTAATCCGCTTTCAACTATTAAGTGCCTAGAGGTTTCACTTTACTATCGAGAAATGTGTAGGGTTTAAGACCACTTTAGAAACTATTTCACACTCCACAAAACACTTCTTTATTAATTGTGTATGATGTTTTTTCACGCTAATATTTATTTATTGTATCTTCAAAACTGAACTAACAATAAATATTCAAATCTTAAGTATAGATATAATTAAAAATCAAAAGTCTGTTGTGGCTTTAGCTCTTCATATGCCGACATTTCATTGGTTGCTAAAACCAAATCGTCAGTGAAGTTTAAGCAGTTTGAAAACATTCAACCTCGGATGTTTATGCCACATAAATCAAATACAATATGAGAATTTCAATATTGCATATGAATTACAACAAATACATATATATATATATATATATATAGGTTTAGAATGTTTCTATACAAACCAACACAACAAACAATTTACTCAACGTGAGTCTATTTCATTTTTCTCTCAACAATCTAAACCTACTATGATTATGAATTTGTTGTAATTCATATGCAATATTGAAATTCTCATATTGTATTTGATTTATGTGGCATAAACATCCGAGGTTGAATGTTTTCAAACTGCTTAAACTTCACTGACGATTTGGTTTTAGCAACCAATGAAATGTCGGCATATGAAGAGCTAAAGCCACAACAAACTTTTGATTTTTTCTATGCATTTTGCAAAAGCTGTAATTGTTTTTAACGATTAGTTGGGGAGAATGTCCCAAATAATGAATTTCAATATTAAGTACAGATATAATTATTACGCCCAACCAGTGTCGGACATAAACTTAGTGATAGTAATTAATAATACATATATGTCGTTTTAAGTACAAAAATATTCAAAAAATTTCATGTGTCCAGTAAAGTTCAAGATATTACGAGCAAGGGGATTAGGATGGGACTCGAGTTTTGTTAAATATTTGCCTGCATATTTTGCAATTTCGGCGGCCACAAGCGGCATATTTAAATCGCGATGTAAATATGAATTTTTCATGTACCATGGAGCTGATGTTATTAACCTTTAAATTTTGTTTTGCATTCGTTGGATTCTCTCTACATTGGAAGCTGAAGCAGTGCCCCATAGTTCAATGCCGTAACACCGTATGGGTTTCAAAAGCGACTTGTATATTAAAAGTTTACAATCTAGACTGAGAGTTGAATTTCTTCCAATCAGCCAATGTATCTGTGTTAATTTAAGTTTTACTTGTTTTAGCTTGGAGTCAGTGTAGTCTTTTTATGTAAGCCGTCGGTCAAGGTATATACCAAGGTATTTCACCTGTGAATGTTGGGGAACAACTTGATTGTTGATTCGAATGGGGGAACAAGTGTCTCTTCGTAGGGTAAATGTGGCATGGACGCACTTTTGTTCATTTACTTTTATTCTCCATAAGTTGAACCACAGTTCCAACAGGTTAATATGTTCCTGAAGATATCGGGATGCCTCGTGAGGGTTTTCATGCATATTAAGACAGGCTGTATCATCGGCAAATGTAGAAGTGAGGATATTACTGTTCAAAGGCATATCACAGGTATAAATCAAATATAAAACTGGCCTCACTATACTCCCCTGTCGCACACCGGATGAGATAGTTTCGGGCACACTCATGAAGTTTCCTTCCACGACAGTGAACTTTCGGGCAATAATGTAACTTTTCAAAAGATTTACAATGTTTATTGGTAAATATGTCTTTAATTTTAAAATTAGGCTTTCATGCCACACTTAATCAAATGCCTGAGAAACATCAATAAAGAGGGAAGAACAATACTTCTTTTCTTTAAATGTTCTTCTTATAAAATGAACCAATTTATGAGTTCGTTCAACGGTATTATGCTGACTTCTAAAACCAAATTGATGGTCCGGTATGCACCCATTATCAGTTAGAATTGGGGACAATTTTGTCACGAGCAGCTTTTCGAAGAGCTTTGAAATTGTTGTCAGTAAACTTATTGGCCTATATGACTTAGCCTTAGTAAGATCTTTGCATTTGGAATAATTTTGACCATGACAAGTTTCCAGCTCTGTGGATAATACTCCAGTCCTAAAATGCCATTAAAAATAAATAACAGGATTCTAATAGCAATACGAGGCAACTTCATACGCATCTTCTTACTAATTCCATCAATACCCGGGGCCTTCTTTGGGTTGGTTTCAGCAATTAGTTTTTGTACATCATGCAACTTAAACTTTATGGGTCGAGGGGGTAGAGCAACTACACTCGGCAAATCAACAGCACCAGTGTTTGGGGTAAATACATACGTATTTTAAATGCTCAGCAAATATGTTACCTTTTTCAGTATTGGTTCTTGCCCAACCTCTGGTAGAAATGCGCAAGGGTGGTTTAAACTCAATGGGTGTTTTAAGTTTTCTCGCAGCGTGCCACAAGGAGTAATTAGATGCTGCTGTGACATCGAGACCTTCCAGAAAGTTTTTAAAAGATGCAGATTTTTCAGATGCAAGTAACTCTTGGAGTCGTTTACTGCATTCTTTAAGTCTGAGTTTATGTTGGGGTGATCTGTGCTGTTGCCATTCCCTTCTAGCTCTTCTTTTTTCACATACGAGACGTTCAGTATCCGTAGAATAAATTCTATTAAGCAGTCTGTTGAATATTTTCGGTAAGATTTGCAATGTTAAATTCAATATCATCGGAAGTTCTTAACTTGATGTTCTCCGTTCAATGACTACTGAGATATTTTTTGAACCCCAGCCAATTGACATGATTTATCATCTTCACATATGGGTGAGGTAAGTCACTTCTTAGTGGGCTACAAATTGTAACGATCGTGGGAGGGTGATCAGAGGAGAGATCATGAGAAGCTTTAACATGAATTTAATCCCTAGAGATATTTTTCATGACGCCAAAATCTATAACATCCGGAATTTTTTGTATGTCAGTAGGCCAGTAAGTGGGCTCCCCGCTCGAAATGACGTCCAAGCCCATTTTTGAAACTGTGTTGAACAACGCTCGACCTCTAGGTGTAATAGGACGCGATCCCGAGAACGTATGTTCTGCATTGTAGTCGCCAGCTGCTACGAAACAAGGTCCAAGAGTTTTGTAAAAATCCTCGAATTCCGGAATTTTTTGTATGTCAGTAGGCCAGTAAGTGGCCTCCCCGCTCGAAATGACGTCCAAGCCCATTTTTAAAACTGTGCTGAACAACGCTCGACCTCTACGTGTAATAAGACGCGATACCGAGAACGTATGTTCTGCATTGTAGTCGCCAGCTGCTACGAAACAAGGTCCAAGAGTTTTGTAAAAATCCTCGTATTGATCCTCAGTGTTTGAAAATCTGGGTAGGGAGTAAATTGATGATATCAGGAGATTTGTAAAAAAATTTTCGATGCAAGTATTTGTTGCTTGTAGATGGTCTTCAAAATGTTCTCAAGAATATAATGCTTGAGTCTTGACTTTATTAGAATTGCTAATCCTCCGCATGCTCTTCGTCTCGGATCCTTTGAATCATGTAAGGTGTAGCCATTCATTTTAAAAAGGCTTCTAGAAGTCAAATGAGTCTCAGATACCAACATTATATCAATATTCTTCACCGTAAGGAAGTGCTCAAGTTCGTTTCTATGTTGGCGAATGCCGTTTGCGTTCCAGAAACATAATTTTAACGTGTTCATGGCTTATTAACTAATGCTAGAAGCAGTGTGTTCTGCATTCGCAGCATTTCTTGCATCATGCTGGTCATATTTGTTGTAAAGTTGTTTATAGTTTGCACCAGGTTATCAATAGTAGCTTCAAGGCGACTGAAATTAAAGCTTGTGTTTGCATTTGTTGTATTATTTGGTTGTGACACTTTTTGCACTGGAATAGAGTTGATCTTCACAGCGTCAGCATATGAAACTTGTGGAGTGATTCATTGGACCATTAGATGATAAGTGGCGGAGTACGTATTTCCTGTTTGCGCTGGGGTTACTTTAGGCTTTTGACTCATAGCCTGTGTAACGAAAGAGTATACAGGACATTCCCTGTAGTTAGCAATGTGATTACCTCCACAATTACTGCACTTTTTTTCCCTCTGGTCTTTCGATTTATTGCAAATAGCAGCCTCATGCAATTCACTACACACAACACAAACAGTAGGTAATTTGCAATAAGTTTTTGTATGGCCATATTCTTGACAATTATGGCACTGTACGGGTCCTGAACGCTTGTCTGGTTCTTTAACTGTGATTTTTCGGTATAATAGATATTTTAAATTATAAATGAGATGGGTCTCATTTTTCCTCAATATTACATCGTTTGGCTCCAGTTCAACGCGAAAAAGAGGTTGGGGGATCTTGGGTCTTTTTGTTATGTTAGATAAATTTTTTACCTTAAATCCTTTCAGGGTGAAAACAGCCTTTATTTCATCAGGAACAACGTAAGAATCTATGCCCTTCAATACGATCTGTAGGCCTTTAGCACTCTTAAGCTGGAATGTGTAGGAACTTGTTTAATTTTTATCAAATTCAGTAACCATTTTGCGGAAATCTGTTTCTTCATATATTTGAATTTTTGTTTCATCAATGTTACCACGTTTTATTGGAACAATGTGAAATGCCTTTTCACCAATGACCGAGATTAATTTTTTTATAAGCGTGTTTGAATTTTTTTTGCCTCATACGTATTTTAAATTCTCAGCAAATATGTTACCTTTTTCAGTATTGGTTATTGCCCAACCTCTGGTAGAAATGCGCAGGGGTGGTTTAAACTCAATGGGTGTTTTAAGTTTTCTCGCAGCGTGCCACAAGGAGTAATTAGATGCTGCTGTGACATCGAGACCTTCCAGAAAGTTTTTAAAAGATGCAGATTTTTCAGATGCAAGTAACTCTTGGAGTCGTTTACTGCATTCTTTAAGTCTGATTTTATGTTGGGGTGATCTGTGCTGTTGCCATTCCCTTCTAGCTCTTCTTTTTTCACATACGAGACGTTCAATATCCGTAGAATAAATTCTATTAAGCAGTCTGTTGAATATTTTCGGTAAGATTGGCAATGTTAAATTCAATATCATCGGAAGTTCTTAGCTTGATGTTCTCCGTTCAATGACTACTGAGATATTTTTTGAACCCCAGCCAATTAACATGATTTATCATCTTCACATATGGGTGAGGTAAGTCACTTCTTAGTGGGCTACAAATTGTAACGATCGTTGGCGAGTGATCGAAGGAGAGATCATGAGATGCTTCAACATGAATTAAATCAATACAGATATTTTTCATGACGCCAAAATCTATAACATCCGGAATTTTTTGTATGTCAGTAGGCCAGTAAGTGGGCTCCCCGCTCGAAATGACGTCCAAGCCCATTTTTGAAACTGAGCTGAACAACGCTCGACCTCTAGGTGTAATATGACGCGATACCGAGAACGTATGTTCTAGTCCTTTTCTTAAAAAGGGCTTCCCTTCTCCATTAATAGCGATTTACATATGTAGCAGGCTGAGCTAAATTATTTGCCATAAATTTCTCATACAGGTTGTCGAACACATTAAAGCTCAAAATTTAACTTGAAACCTAGAAATAAGTCAAAACTTTCAAGATCAATTGCGTACTTATTCACAGTTGGTGCTAAAATGTTCCACAAGACGGGATTTGAGAAAGTAAGATTATATTAGAAAAATGTGTCACGTATAATTTTCCCATGTGTGAATTTTACGAAACTGACTGTGTAACTCCATTTTTTCAATCTTTCCGGTAAAAAATTATGCGCCAATAACGGGAAAAACCAAGTTGAAAAAATGTAACAAAAAAACCTTAAAACTATAAAGGTAACTCTATAATATTATAAAAATTTTTAGTCTGCATTTTATTTCGTATTACTTTAAGAAAGTTTTTTTTTTGAAATAGCTAAAAAGTTAAAAAAAATCGGAAAAATCGGGTTTTTTAGTTTCACGCCACTGTGCAAGAAATATATATATATATATATATATATATATATATATATATATATATATATATATATATATATATATATATATATATATATATATATATATATATATATATATATATATGTTGCGTTCCATACAGTCCGAAATTCGATAGAAAAATAAAATGACTTATATAGAAATTTAAAATAAAAAAATCAAACACATATGTGTAAAATTAGTATAAATTGATCATACATTTAAGTTTAACTAAAAAAATTAGGTGCAGTTAGTTAAAAATATATTCTAAAAGAATAAAATATATAAAAATTAGTCTGATAAACGGAATTAACACGCGCACATATTTCCTTTTTGTTAAATATTTAACATTAATACAAAAAAATATATACATACGTGGGGAACCATTTAGAACTACTAAATATTATTTTTTACTTAGTTAAGCTTCGCAACCTTCAGTCCTGCTAAATTATATGAGTCTATTTTAAATAGATAAATATAAAATTGAAGAAAAATATGTTTCATGTGAATCACAATTGTATTTAAGATTTTCATAATAGCATTTTCCTTTCTACGCCCATCTTTATATTATAGAGTAAAAAGTTCTCAAAAAGTATTTAATTTTATAAAAACCTTCACATTTTCACAATTTGTTAAGACTTCAGATAAATTAATAAACATTTCACAGGCACAAATATAACAAAAAAAAACAGCTCAATTTCTAAGCAATAGCAGTAACAAGAAGCCATTTATACATAAATGCACACATTAACAAACCAAGATTAGTAAATAATTAGATATATTTAAGTTTCAAACACATACCTTAAGGCCTTTGGCGCGGTTTATAGCCCTTAGTGGTCTCAAAACTCTCAATACACGTAATATTTTCACGACTGAAATCGCATTCGAACTGTGTAAAGAAAAAATGAGTGACATACATATGTTCATTAATAATGGAAAAATAATTAATTGCTAAAAAAAATAAAAAATATTTTGAAGATATTTCAAAGTTATTGGAATCAATAATGTTCAATGCCTCCTAGAAAAAACTCTTAAAGAACTGACCTAGACTCTCGAGTTATATTTACAAATCAATTGAGTACAAGTTTACAAGTTTTTCATTAAAACAGCAGGGCGGAGCGAATCGTTACATCGGTGAACATACAACTCGACACGTAAAATACATTTTTGAGATAATGATGTGAACGTACTGCAATGCACAATAATTGGAATTTCAACATTCGTTGAATAAAAACGGAACGTATGATTTTTACGAACTTTTTTTGGTTGATAAAATTGTGTTCGAATACAAAAAAAAAACTTGGAGATTAAGGAAAATATTGAAATTTTGAATAAATAACTTTTTATAATATTAGAGATATATTAAGGATTAATTACAACAAGTTTTATCCTCAACAATAAAGAAACGAGCACCAAAATTTTAAGAAAAAAATTATTTACTTCCTAATTGCGCGCAAGGGAAAGTCATTGTCAAACGGCTGTGGGATGAGCTTGCGAAGCGTCTCAATGCATATGTGAAGGTGTGGAAAAAGATAAATCAAAAACATTTATCGATGCTCCCATGCCTTATAGTGCAAGACCCACAAACGTATCGTGGGACCACGAGCGGAGATCAGCTGTTTAACTTTCCAATTGATTTTTTTTGCGAAAAAAGTGCAAGTATTGTGATTCATTACAATGTGAAATGAAGTATATTAATTTAGTATATTATTATACGAATTTTTACAAACTCTTGGTTTATATTATCATACTTGCTTTGAATGACCTCCAAATGAGTAAATATTTGAAGCTAAACTTGTCAATTTGATTCTCATAATCATACATGGTTTGACGACTATAAATATTATGATTTACGGCTGCCAATTGTATGTTAATATTATTCAGCTCTTCAATATTTAAACTCGACCCTTTGTAGTGTGTTTTATTATCCAAACCAACTTTCTTCATTTTTCCAATTTTTATTGGAACTTGCAGCTGAACTTAATTTGCTCTCATAACATGAAAATTTGTCTTTCCTTATCTTTGACACTACTCTTTTTGATACAAATTGTGTTAGGTTCAGGTGTTCTATACCTTTCCCTCCTTCCATATGGGGCATGGCGATCCCGTATTAGCTGTGCAGCCTCAGTTGTAAAACAGGGATTTGTTCCCATCTTACTATGTCTGTATATCTATAGTTCACGTATATTAATGCTGTTTGCCGTTTGATAACTGGCTGAACGTTATAGTTGAGGAAGAGTAAGTCACGGTGTTCATAGTGCAGTAGTTTTTGCTTGTTAGTAACAAGGATAACATCAAATATAGTATTGCAAAATGTGGGCATAGTACTTTTTACAGGTGTCATGCTAATCGACTTTATAGAATCCGTGAGCTTTCTTTCAGCAAGAACATTGCTGTTAAAATCTCCGGCAATAACTATGTCAGGATATTTTTTGCTTTGCGATACAATTTCAAGTATAAGAGTTTCGGTATTAATTCGTTTATATGGCCTGTAGACACATACAAGGAGCATTTGATTGACGTGGTCCGATATATTTAAATACAGGTACTCCATATCTTGATCAACTTTTGATTTCTAAGCAATATTTCCAATAATACTATTCTTTAAGAATATGGAAACTCCACCTCCACCTGTTCTATGAGATGTGGTGTTCCTCTCAGTACGATACAAATTATATCCATTAATCTTAAAAGCATTATCGCTACTTTTCGTGTGAAAGCATGTTTCTGAAATATATATGGCATCAACACCAGAATTATCCTGTTTTATTAAATTTTAGCATAGTGCTTACACTGTCTTTGGAACTACTCTGACCGTAATCGGTATAGTTTACTGCAATACTGATTTAAAGCAGCGCAGTACATTATGGTTATTGTAAAGAGATCAAAAAACATATGTATGTAATTATAATGATTATTAATATATTTGAGGTACCTCCATCTTGGATAACTATATTATTGGGCAGATTGTGGTTCAATAAATAACTAATTTAACTCCTCAGGACTATCCATATGAACTACTTCATCATTATCATGACGCTTTATGTACACAATGCCTCGCAGAGTGCAAGTTTTTTCAATTCGATAGTTCTTTTTAATTCTTGTCGCACTTTTAAATATAGGAGGATCAGGAACGTTGCGGAAATTTGTAAAATATTTACCTCGAAACATGGACTTAATTTCAGGCATATCAATTGTTAATGCACAAGCATTATTATTTAAGTTCAATAAACTTCAGCACTTTAAATTATTTAAGTTTAATAAACGTCAGCACTTTAAATTATTTAAGTTTAATAAACTTCAACACAGTAAATTATTTAAGTTCAATAAACGTCAGCACACTTGTCCTAAATTAAAACATTTTTTATTACAATTAATTTTAATTTTTTTTTCTTTATTCTTCTCTTTCACAATTGTAATTTAATATGACACACGTTTGCTAAATTAACACATTTATTATTGCAATTTAATTTGTTATGCAAAGTAATCATATTTCTTTGATAAAACTAGTATATAAGACTAAGAAATTTTTGAATAAAGCAACTCTTACTTTGAAACTAAAAGAAAACTGTCTTTTTTCAATTAAGAGCAATCAACACGGTTCAAGTGCTGTTGTTGCGCCAATTAAATCAATTCACTTCCAGGTTAAAGTTCTTGAGAAGTATATATATATATATATATATATATATATATATATATATATATATATATATATATATATATATATATAAAATCATTATTCAAAACCCTTGAAGTAATCTTCCCATTTCTTTGAGCTACAAGTGCTTGGAAGAAAGCCCAAGGCGAAGATTCTTAACATTTTGGTGACCCCGACGTGATCCTGTTATAAGTGCAGGACGTCTAAATTCATTGAGCCCGCAGTACTCAGCATATCATCAGTCGATCAACACATTCTTCGAGTGAAAATACTAGCAGCAGTGATAGCCAGCTAAATATCATCTACAATGGTGTTATTCGAAGAATTGATCCAAAATCAAAAGATTCTTGGGGAGAACATTGAGACGATCATCAGAAACTACAAGAAGGATTCCCAAGCCCGAAAGGAGTCGGTGAGCTACTTTCAAGAGAGACTACGCAGACTAGAGGAAGAATGGATGGCGTTTGAGACAAATGACAACCAGATTCGGCTGCTTGACGACAAACCCCTAGATCACCGCTATTTCACGGAAAATTATTATGCCGCAATTCAGAAAATTGTAGAACAATATAAAGATATATTCGAAAAATCTATGATGAAGGTAAAGTCAACTTCAGGCAAAATTCCACCAAGACAGAGCTGTGATGTGTTACCAGCTGAGACGAATGAGTTCTTAAGGCTCAAACGTCGACAAGCGGTAATGATGTCTTCTTTAGAACGATTGCTTAATGACGAATCTACTCATCAGAATCGAAACATCGCATTAAACATATGGCAAGGCATTGAAGCCATACATTTCCAAATATTTGAGCTCTATGACAACTAGGCTACGACTCCGTGCGCTTTATACAACTCGAGACTAACCTGCGAAAGGTAATCAATACAGTAAGCACGATTGAGCAGTCTCAGCAGAACATCAGTGATCCAGAATCCTGGCCTATGCCAAAGGTCGCACTACGAAAATTCGACGGAAATCACCTCAAGTGGCAAGAATTCTATGACATATTCTTATCTCTGGTGATAAGGCGATCAATGCCTAAAACTCAAAAGATGTGGTATCTAAAAACACAGCTAATAGGAGAAGCAGCAAATTTAATAAAACACTTCGCTGCCACTGAAGAAAATTTTGACGCTGCATGGACCATGGTGGTGGAGCGGTATAACAACAAAAGATTACTGGTCAACAAGCTTGTGCAAGAGCTAGTAGATACCCCAATTAAAGGCTATACCGACAACTACAAGTCGCTCCATGACAGAACCAAGGAGTGTCTTTAAGCGCTTCAAAATCTTCAGGTGGATACGAAATCATGGGATCCAATATTATGCTACCTACTAGTAAAGAAATTGGACCAATCAACGCGTCTCCGATATGAGCAAGCGCTGAAGAATCCTCGGGAGGTTCCGACAATCACAGAGTTCCTGGAATTCTTGGAAAGAAATTTCCAATCAATGGAAGTGTTCTCTGAAAAAACGCCGCATTCAAAATCAAGGGTGTGTACTTCCATCACCACAAAGCAAGTCAACAATTCATGTGTTATGTGCAAAAATGGAAATCATCCGTTATTCGTATGTACCAAGTTTCGTCAGTTATCCACATCAGCAAGACTACAATTCATTCAAAAGCAAAAATACTGTGTGAACTGTTCAAAGCCCGGTCACAACTCCAAAACCTGTATGTCAAGGGGTTGCAAGGAATGCAGCAAAAGGCACAATACATTGCTGCACTTAGAGAGCTTGAATCAAGGCAATAATCCAGCAACATCATCAACGCCAGCAACAAACATTTCAAACAACAAAGATCTACAAGGCGATCACTTATCATCTAGAAATCAAGACGCCATATCACTTACAACGTACAACCAATCCAAAAGTCCCAGCTACGTTCTTCTGAGCACAGCAATGATAAAAATACGAGCTAATGAGAAGGAGATACAATGTAAAGCACTTCTCGATTCAGGATCCCAACTGAATTGTGTCAGCGAACGTCTAGTTAAACGTCTCGGAATTTCAACTAAACCAACATCAATCTCCATTAGTGGCATCGCTTCTAGTGACACTAGGGTAACAAGCCGAATAAACGTAGCATTACATTCAAGAATCAATAATTATACCGCACGGCTTGAAGCAGCGGTCCTTCCGCACATAATTTCACCTCAACCATCACAAGTTATCAGTATAGATCATTGGCCAATTCCAAAGAACATTATGCTAGCAGACCCACAATTCAACCGTCCTGACAAAATAGATGTTCTACTTGGGGCAGAATTTCATCACCAACTACTGTCAGGTGGGCAGATTCAATTTGGTAACGATTTGCCTATTTTAAATAACACTTTACTTGGCTGGGTAATTTCTGGTAGAATTGAAGAACATGAATCATCAACTGCAGCATGCGGAATATGTACTGAAGACGAAGTTAATTTGGAAGAAGCTATTGCTTGGCTCTGGGAACTGGAAACTATCAGCACATCTGACAGATGTCTTTCGGTGGCTGAAAGACAATGTGAAAACCATTTTTTGCAGACTCACACCATTGACAAAAATGAAAGACTCGTGGTCAAAATTCCATTCTGCACTAGCTCAAACACTCTTGGCGAATCCCATGGAGTAGCTTTCAACAGATTTCTATCATTAGAAAGGCGATTATCAAAGTCTCCAGAACTCAAAGCTCAATATGTAAATTTCATGAAAGAATATAAAGAATTAGGGCACATGGCCCAAATAGACATAAACTCTATACAAACACCAAATTACTTCATTCCTCACCACTGTGTACTTAGACCAGAGAGTCTAATAACAAAATTACGAGTAGTTTTTGATGCCTCCACTAAAACTACTAACGGAGCTTCGTTGAATGACATAATGTATACAGGACCCATAGTACAGAGTGAATTGTTTTCTATTCTACTACGCTTTCGGTGTCCACGATTTGTCTTCACAACCGACATCAAAAAAATGTACCGCAAAATATAATGCACCCAGATGATAGAAACTTTAAAATAATTATTTGGAGAGAAAATCCCACCAAACCAATAAGGTATTATAAACTAAATACAGTCACATATGGAACGAGATCTGCACCTTATCTAGCTACAAAATATTTAGAACAAATCGCTAAGACAAACATGATACGATACCCATATGGAGCCCAATTTTTACTCGAAAACTTCTATGTAGATGACGGTATTGGCGGAGGGGATGACTTGCCCACTGTGCTAGTAATTCAGTCAGAACTACAACACATATTGCACCAGCATGGTCTTGAATTACAAAAATGGGCAGCAAATCATCCAAAACTACTGCAAAACGTCGCCGAGGAACAGGTTAATTTTGACTTCGATACTGAGAACAATAATATCGTGAAAACTTTGGGCTTAACATGGATGCCACAACATGAACTGTGTGTGAAAATATGCCTAAGGGAGATTAACCACGTAACAAAACGCACAATTAGCTCAGATTTAGCTAGTTTGTTCGATCCTTTGGGACTACTATCGCCAATTGTAGTTACCGCAAAAATATTTATCCAAGAACTATGGCAAAAAAAGTTAGACTGGGATGAGGCTCTACCAGAAAATCTTCATTCAACTTGGGTTACATTCAGACAAGAATTAGAACACATAAAAGATCTAACAATCACGCGACATATCTTCGAAGGACATGTGACATCCAACATACAAATTCATGCCTTTGCAGACGCATCAGAAAAGGCATACGGCGCAGCAGTCTACATTAGATCAACAACGAAAAATAATCAGATTATTGTGAGATTATTATGCTCAAGGTCCCGAGTAGCACCTTTAAAGCGTCAAACCTTACCCCGTCTCGAAATCTGTGCAGCACTATTAAGCGCTCAGCTCACATCAATAGTAAAGAACGACTTAAAATACAAGGATGTTCCTACTTATTTATGGACAGATTCAGAGATCGTCTTGGCCTGGATCAATTCACAATCATCATTATATCAAACATTTGTAGCTAACAGAATAGCTGCAATACAAGAGTTGTCAATAGCAAAACAGTGGCGACATGTCAGCTCAAAAGATAATCCTGCAGATATTTTGTCGCGTGGCATCTCTCCAAGAAAACTCGCATCAAACAATTTGTGGTTCTACGGCCCCATATTTCTACAGGGACAGCAAGAGATATGGCCAAAAGGATTCTCCAAAGCAAATATTATCGATCAGAATTTTGATGCAGAGCGAAAAAAGGTAGCAGCAGCAACATCAGCGAGTGATCCTGCGGATAGTGTGATCTACAACATTAAACATAATGGCTCATTCAGAACGCTACAATGAGTAGTTGGCTACATTGTGAGATTCTCAATAACACAAGAAGGGAAAATCAACAATCCAAGCTATTATTATCAGTTCCAGAACTAGAACAAGCTCTTATTTTGATTGTACGGGCAATGCAACACTCAGATTTTGACAAAGAACTAAAACACCTAATGAGGTACAATCAAGTAAGCAAAAATAGCCCATATAATAACCTTGCCCCAGTATTAGACACCAATGGCATCATCAGAGTGGGAGGAAGATTAGAAGCATCAGAGCTTCCGTATGACGCCAAACACCCTATGCTTATCCCGTATAATGACCCGATATCAAAATTGCTGATGCAAATGGTGCATGGGGAAAACCGTCATTGCGGTCCTCAGGCACTCTTATCACACACAAAACAAAAACACTGGCCAATCAAGGGAAAGTCAATGGCCCGATCAATTGTCCAAAATTGCATAAAATGCGCTAGAGCTAAACCAAAGCTTCTTACTCAAATTATGGGAAATCTGCCATCTACAAGAATCATTCCAGCTCGCCCCTTCATTAACTCTGGAGTTGATTTTTGTGGTCCATTTTGGGTCCACTATAAGAGCAGAGGAAAGAGACCTCAGAAGGCCTACATCGCAGTATTCTGCTGTTTTGCTACCAAAGCAGTGCATCTAGAACTAGTTAGCAGTTTAACAACAGATGCATTCATAGGGGCATTAAAAAGATTCATAAGCAGACGAGGCCATTGCAAAAATTTATACTGTGATAATGCCACCAATTTTGTTGGTGCCAAAAATTAACTGGCACAGTTGTCAGAAGCAGTCTACGGAGATTCAGCTACCGAAAAAATAGATAAAGAATGTACAGCTCGAGGCACTAAGTTTCACTTTATACCACCAAGATCACCTCATTTCGGAGGCTTATGGGAGGCAGCAGTAAAATCGGCCAAACATCTCCTTGTACGAAGTGTATCAACAGCATCACTAACATATGAGGAACTTGACACAGTGATCATAGAGATTGAAGGAATTCTTAACTCCCGACCCATAAGTCCGATGTCAGACAATCCGAACGATTTGGCGGCATTAACCCCTGACCATTTTCTCATAGGAGCGCCACTCAACTCCCAAATTGACGTAGCAGCCACCGAAAACCGAAAGAATCTTCTCACTAAATGGAAGTTAGTTACACACTTAAAATCAGAATTTTGGAGGCGTTGGTCAAAAGAGTACCTGTCAGAACTTCAACACAGACACAAATGGAACAAACAACAGGATAACATTAAATCGGGAGACATGGTAATAATAAAGGAGGACAACACAACTCCTTTACAGTGGCTTGATGGCTTGATGGCTTCATTCGAGTAGTTGATGTCAAGACATCAAAAGGAGTTTGCAGAAGACCAATTTCTAGGCTGGCACTATTACCAATAAGTAACTCTGAAGATGACGATCCTTCCACCTTTGACGAAATCCCTCAACAAGATGACTCGATGAGCACAAGCATTCATCAGAACGAAAAGGCTGAATGTGATAAAAAACGGAGAAGAGTGTCGATGGGCCAAAGCATCTTCACTATTATGATGTCGATCATATTAATGCCGCTAGTATTAGGGGCACAAATACATAATAAAAGGTTCGAAAATCGTCTGCGCATACATTTTGAAGGAATTGGATCCGCCACAATTTCAACTACAGAATGGCAATTATTAGTTTACTATGACTTAAAAGAATTTTGGACTGAAGCGGTAACCTTTTCACAAGGAACACAAACCTTTAACAATCTATGCAAGCAAATGCAGGACAAAACTACATGCACAAACGTGGTCAAGCATTTTGAATACACAGAAACGGAATTAAAATCAGACAGCTCTCTGTTGTCTGGGCGGATAAAAAAAAGAGCAGCAATCGATCTAGTTGGAAATATCGCCCATTCACTTTTTGGTGTATTGGACTCCGAATACGCCAAAGATATGGCTGATACAATTTCTCAAATTAAGGAAAACGAAGAACATCTTCTCGACCTATTAAAAAATCAAACCTCAATCATTGACGCTACAATAAACATAATGAAATTAGATCAGGAAGCAGTAAAGAAAAAATTCGATCAAATTGATTTCCAAATTGAACAAGTACGCAATATGCTAAGTGACGATCGGCAGCAAGAAAGGATTTACCGTATTTTTTGTCATTGTGCATACAATTAACAATTACAGCAGCAAAGCTCCAACAGACACAATTATCAATACTTGATATTTTAACAAACACTCACCATGGTATTATAAGCCCACTACTCTTGACTCCTCATCAATTACAGCAACAAGTAAGGGAAATCAAAATGCATCTCAGCGAATCACTGGAACTGCCGGTAAATCAGGAAAATACGTTACAACTATACAAACTCATGAAAGTCAAAAGAGGGCTCACTGACAATATAGTAGTTTTCAGTATAATATTACCACTAGTTCAACGTGAACGGTATGAAATATTTAATATTATTCCAGTGTCAACGTGGATCAATGACACATTAGTAGCAATACAACCACGTGCACCTCTTTTAATCATTAACACTGCTCTCAATCAATATTTTAGCATTAGCAAATCTGAACTCAGCTTATGTTCACTCATCACAGAAGATAGATATCTGTGCTCCAAAGGTCAAATAAGGCATCAAGATGGCTCATCAACATGTGCCTGCGGGCTGAGTTTATTTTACAACAACACCCAATCAGACTGCCCAGTACAGCAAATGAAAGACAAAGAAGTTTGGATCCCCCTTCATCATCAAAATAAGTGGATATATTCAGTTTCAAGTTCATCCCAGGCAACAGCACTATGCAAAACGGAAATCGCACAATTCACACTTGAAGGATCTGGCTTGCTTGAATTGGAACCAGAGTGCAACTTTAAATATAAATTCACGACGTTGCGTGGACAAAACCTGATATCCAGCATGTTTGAAAAATCATATACCAGCTTCTGGGAATTCACGCAACAACGACACGAAGAACGCATCAAACCATTGTTACCAAAAGAAGATGCGAATCAATATATTTCCCAAGTTAAAAATTTAACAGCTCTTCAAAAATCATTAGAAACACAAGAAATATTAAGACTCCCAAACAAACTTGAAGCT
Organism: Germaria angustata; assembly: GCA_963681545.1. Taxonomy (NCBI): domain Eukaryota; kingdom Metazoa; phylum Arthropoda; class Insecta; order Diptera; family Tachinidae; genus Germaria; species Germaria angustata. The sequence continues at coordinate 13,145,953 of OY813003.1, read as the reverse complement.
CACAATTATCATCACATGACGATTGGGTATACATCATTAGTGACTGCCTTTAGCATTATCACATATTTACTAGTAAAACAAAGGTGCAAACAACGGTCAACTCCAATTTCAGCACCTCACAAGCAACAACTAGACTCAGACTTCACCGTTCACATATAACAACCAACACAACATTCAACAATAACCCTAAAGCAAGAGATATTTTGAGCTGCACTCAACGGGGGGAGGATGTTAATGCACAAGCATTATTATTTAAGTTCAATAAACTTCAGCACTTTAAATTATTTAAGTTTAATAAACGTCAGCACTTTAAATTATTTAAGTTTAATAAACTTCAGCACAGTAAATTATTTAAGTTCAATAAACGTCAGCACACTTGTCCTAAATTAAAACATTTTTTATTACAATTAATTTTTATTTTTTTTACTTTATTCTTTTCTTTCACAATTGTAATTTAATATGACACACGTTTCCTAAATTAACACATTTATTATTGCAATTTAATTTGTTATGCAAAGTAATCATATTTCTTTGATAAAACTAGTATATAAGACTAAGAAATTTCTGAATAAAACAACTCTTACTTTGAAACTAAAAGAAAACTGTCTTTTTTCAATTAAGAGCAAGCAAGTGCTGTTGTTGCGGCAATTAAATCAATTCACTTCCAGGTTAAAGTGCTTGAAAAGTTATATATATATAAAATCATTATTCAAAACCCTTGAAGTAATCTTCCCATTTCTTTGAGCTACAAGTGCTTGGAAGAAAGCCCAAGGCGAAGATTCTTAACATCAATATTAATTGTACTGCACAGTTTTTCAAAGAAAATTGGTAGTTATTCATTATTTTTATATGGAATACCGGCTATAGGTATATCAGATGCAATAGCAGAATTTTCTTGCAAATGTATTTTTGAATTCAATATCTTCATTTCTTTTTTGTTTTCAACAATTTCGTCTGCCACTGTTTCAAGTTTGTCCACTCTGCCTTTTATTAGGACTAAGTCACTCTTCACTTTAACAATTCTATTGTCTCGGACTTTGAACTCGTCCAGTAAATTCAAAATTTGCTCAACTTGCTTTTCTATACGTTTATCTAATAATTCCATATATGTATTTAAACAGACTAGTGGTTGAAATTCAACCATTATTGCAATAATACAAAACCGCTCAGATAAAATGTCATATTTTTCTTCATTTCTAATAAAATGTATTACCGTACTTACTCCATTCTTAAATAGTTGTATCTATTAATGTGAGCTTTCCAAATAAATAATAGAAACGGTTTTGATGTTCATTTAAAAAACATAAATTTATTGCCTATATTAAAAATATTAAAATTTTTTGATTAATTGAAGAAAAAATAAAAGTAAAAAAATTCATTTTATTCAAAATATTTAAAGTAGTTGTACGACTGGCATCCTTATCTAAGGAACATTTCTTTATATACAATATTCTTTGTAAAAACTCTATTGTCAATGAGTATGTTTAGTATGTTATTTGAAATATAAAATTTTCGGCCGTCGAATGAACGAACTCTACTCGGAGATACATATAATTGTCCATAAGCAAATACAGGTAGTCTCAAGAGGACACCTATCTTTTCAAATGTTTGCCCCTGTGACTTGTTAATGGTCATAGTAAATGCGGGTATAATTGGAAATTGTGTCCGCTGAAATTTAAATGGAAGAATTGTTCCAGAAAATGGTAAATTTATTCATGGAATCAAAATTCTTTTATTGCGAACTACTCCCGTTAATACTTCGCAATCTATGGTGTTGCGGTGCAAGCATTTTTCTCTCATTCGAGTTCCATTTACTATGGCTTGTGCCGTGTTCAAATTACGAATCAGCACAACAATGGAATTTATTTTAAATTTAAATTTATGCGATGGCATTCCGCTTACGTTCAGTGAATTTAAAAATTAAGAAGGATATTAATTTACGTCATTGACATCTTTAGAAACTTTATCAAAACTGTAATAAACCTTCTCCTCCCCTGAAAGACGATTAAGTATATCATTATTTATTGGAGCGCAGTCTTCATTGGTAGGAGCTAAAATTACGGAATTAAGAATTTGATCCGATAATATATTCTCACGAATATTACCATAGATATCAGTAATTAAACTATCAAAACAACCAATTATATGGTAATTCAATAATGTCATCACCTAACTCTGGATAATTTCTTAATTCACCATTACCAAGTTTATTTATGAAATTCGACAAATTCTACTTCTTCTGGTCTAGCTCTCGTACATATTTTGTGTTAAGGTAGATTTGTGAAAAGAATTAAATTCAATTATTTTCAATTAAAGTAAATCGGATCCCGTGTGGAACAACAGGTAAAATTTGCCTTAAATCGCACTTTAGTAGAATAGTTTTACCACCAAATGGTGGAATAGAATGAACAAATAAAATAAATTTTTCCTTCTGAATGTTTACGGAGTTGCCAAGCCAAATTAAATTTAGTTAATTTTGAGTTGTTTGTTGTAATTTTTTAGCAAATTAAGAAAGAAAGAGAGATCATGGCTTTATGATTGGCTAATATTATTAACTGTTTTTAAATATCTTAGGCATAAAAATGTAAAATAAAAAATACATTCTGCACTGCTCCTATTGACAATCTATCAAACAAAAAAAAAATCAAGCGAATACGTTGAGTTTAAGTCAGTTAAAATGGTTCTTAACTTTTTCCACTTGCCTATTTATATATAGATAATCGCGTTTGATTGCCTTGGTGTTTGTTATATAGATAAACCGATCGTTATCATGGGCGTAGCTAGGTATGCGCCTAAAGGGCCGTGGCACCCACCTAATTCTATAATAATTTTTTTACATGCATACAATATAAAATTATTAAAAAATGCACAGGCTATTGTGGACGGATTGCTTTTTTCTATTCAAGAAAACACAGCCAATTTAGGAATAGAGATGTCTGTTCCAAGGATAGTCTCTCGACAAACGCACCGTTCAAATCCCCCATTTTCATCACCTGCTGAATACTGGAAGCGATCTATATACATTCCTTACATCAATTCTTTAATTTCATCACTGGACAGAAGATTTAATGAAGAGAATAGGCCAGCGTTTGCAATTCATTGTTTGCACCCGTCAAACATGCTTTCTTTGAAGCTGGAAGAGCTTAAAGATGCCACAAAAACGTTTAAGCATTTTTATAAGTTGGATGATTTGGAAGGAGAAATTTAGCTTTGGTATAATTCTTGGCAACAAAAAAATGGGTAAAGACGGATTAGCCGACTTAGAGCTGGCGAGTATTTTGAAAGACGCTGGACTATTTTATCCAAATATAAGAAAGCGTTACTAATTTCATTGTCACAGCCGTGCACTACTGCAATTGTTGAGCGGTCATTTAGCACTTTAAGGCAAGTAAAAACATGGTTGCGCTCCACAATGACTAAAGCTCGTTTAAGCGGTAAAATAATATGCAATTTTACTTATTATCAAAAAATAAGTATATTGTATATTGCAGGACTATGTATGCTAAGCGTCCACCGAAGATTGGTAACCGAGAAGGACGAATTTTTGGAAAAAATTCTAACAAATTTTTCAGAAGATCCAAACAGTTCGAAATTGTAATAATCATAAAAAATCATAATTTTCGTGACACCACCCTATTTCATATCCTGGCTACGCCCTTGATCGTTATTACGATATATTTGCCATGGTTCTCTTTGTTTTTTATAACGGCATTTGGGACATTGTGTTAGTATCAATTTTTTTTTTTTACGTGAGTGTTGTGTGTTTGTTTTGTTTTATTTCAATTGTTTATTTTGTTTTATAATTTAGCCTTTTAACTATCCCGTTGAGTAATTATTGTTTTAATTTTTTGCTTGCTTATTTTTTTTTCTTGCAATTTTACACAAAAAGTTTTTGTTTTGTTTATGGTTTTATTATTATTTTTGACAATTGCGGAGCATATTTAAAACACGTCCGTACACAATGAATTCTTCTCTGCACGAGCTATTTCAGAGCAACGTCATGTTATGTAGAAGCGATGTGAACTGGCCACCGAAATCGAACTATTCAACCCCATTAAGTCACGCGAATAGAATACAGAGGTCCTTAAGGCCAAAACAACTCATGACTTTAAATTCAGCCTAATTTCTGCGCTTTAGTAATCGAAAATTTAATATTTGTCATGAACCCCATCCAGTCTAGCTGGGTAGACATTTCCATACACAATTGATAGGCATTTCAAATTAATATTTCAGTGATATCAAATATATGCTTTTCGGATTGTGTGCAATTCATGGAAGAAAGTATGTGGTGTTGAGTGCGCCAGCTCAATCTAAACACTTTCACTAAAAAATGTTTGTTATCATCTTACAAGTTTGATTTTGGTCATGTACACAACGAAAAAAAAATTGGAAAGTTTATGCCCTTGCGGGAATTTTTGTTTGTTTTCATAAACTGCTTCATATGTACATATGTACATATACAATATTGTCAACAAAAGCCAAATTGCGCTGCGTAGGCTATATAAATTGTATACCTATTCAACTAAGTAAATGCGGGCGAAGTTTTCGTTGCAGTGTTGGGTATTTAAAATGCAAAATACAAAATACTTGCTGATTATTTATTATTATTTATTTATTTAGATGTAAATCCTTACAGACTAAAAATATAATATATTGCAATTAAATTATGTATTTAAATGTAAAATAATTTTTCTTTTTACAACCTCATTGCTCTCAGATATATTTATAATATGATAATATTTATTGAAGTTTTCACATATACGGCGAAAGCAGTCATTGTTGGCATAAACAGATCTATAGTATTTTAAACTTATCAGCTAGAAGTTACGAGTTGGTCTAGTTGGAACGCAAAAGTTAATTTTACCAAGCAGGAACTCAGAATCGACATTTCCACGTATTAATCCAAGTAGAAATGAAATACTTAGCATTACTCGACGGCTTTTCAATGTTGGTAACTTAATAAGACCAAGTCTATTGACATATGGTGGTAGCACGTAGGAACTCCATCCAAGACCTCTTAAACAAAACATCAAAAATTGCTTTTGGACTGATTCAATAGAGTTTATATGAATGTTATAGTAAGGATCCCATATAACTGATCCATACTCAAGAATAGGGCGAACTAAAGAAATATATAGCTGTTACGTGATATATGGATCGGAAAACTCTTTGCACCACCGTTTCATAAATCCAAGAACGCCATTAGCTTTGTTTACAGTTAACGCAATGTGATCACGAAAATTAATTCTGTGATCTAACAGAATACCAAGATCATTAATACTCTGAACTTTTTCCAGTGCAGCATCATTAACATAATAGGTGGAATCTAATTTATTAATCCTGAAGAATGACATGTGTTTACATTTTTTAATATTTAAGTCCATCAAATTTATTTTACACCACTGAGAAAATTTATCAATATCAGACTGTAGTAAAAGTTGACCATTAGAGTCTTTAAGAGTCTTAAAAATTTTTACATCATCTGCATACATTAGTACATTAGAATGCAAAATAACGGAAGGCAGATCGTTTATAAATAAAGTGAACAGTAGAGGACCAAGATGACTTCCCTGGGGAACGCCAGAGGGAACCTCAAAAAAATACAAAATACAAAATACTTCCATTTATTGCACGTATTTCAAATACAAAATACTTTCACGTCATGTATATGTATGTATTTAAAATACGAGATACACCGTTTTTATTTAAACCATAAAATACATTAGATAAAACTAATTAACAAAACAATTATTTCCTTTCATAAATATTAGAATGTAGCATCAGACAAATAGTTTCTTGTTGGAGAATAAATAAAACCTACTGAAGAAAATAATCATTCTACAGGTCCTGATGACCAGTGTTGGGGAAAATACATGGTATGCGGTATTTCAAATACAAAATACTTGTGGATCATGCATTTAAAATACAAAATACTTACAAATCTGTTTGTATTTAAAATACAAAATACGTATTTGTATTTTAAATAAGTATGTATTTCAAATACATGTATTTCAAAAACTGCCCAGCCCTGTTCGTTGCAATCACTTGAAATTGACAAAAACAGAAAACGATTTTCCGGCACGTTTCGGAAATAAAGCAAATAATTTGGAGTTTGAGCAGAGGAGAAATGAAACTTTATCAAAGATTTCAAATAATCGAAGACCTAATGGTTGTATTTCTCTTTGTGATATTATTAGGCATTATTTTATTTTATATTTTTATTTTTGGTAAAATATATCGAACGTACTCACCTGAAACCAATTGATATTAGCGAAACACAAACGACCAGCAAGTCCAATAAATTGAAGGCTGATCGGCAGAATGCTCCGTCATGTAGGACGAAGCCATATGAAATCAATTTAAGCAACAGTTCTATTGTGAAGACAGCCGTGAAAAAATAATCAAATTTATTTAACACCTAAAAAATATATATATTTGGTTTTTAAGCAAGAAAATTATAGGAGATACAAAATTTTTAGTTAATTTGGTTTGATCTCAAGTCATCAATATTTTTTTCAAGGAAGAAGAAGAAAGAAGTTAACTACACTATCAGAACGGAACGGTACTATTTCTACAGTCATTTCACCGTCATCAGCAGCGTTCAAACTTTCATCTAATATGTGCTACAAAGACAGACACTTTGTAGCATACTTTAGATGGCTGCTGGTATGTAAGAATATCAGCTAATAAACAGCCTTCCTAATGAAGAAGTACCTGCTTCACGAACGTCAAGCTTTCTTGCTCAAGTTTTAATTCAGGTGGAAGATAGCTAGAGAAAAGAGTAGATTTAGGTTTAGGTTGCGTTTAATTATTTATAAATTGAAAATCTAATATTTATTTAATAAAAATTAATAATTTTTTTTTTTTTTTTTACACTCAGGCAATTAATGCCTACTACTTAAATTAAGGTGTTACTTCTTTTTGTGAAAGGGATAGGGTAGAGAGGACAGGTGGTGAAATTAGAAGACAGAGAGAGCGAGAGAGAGAGAGAGAGCTTTTTAATTTCTGTGTTACAACTCAGCTATTCCGCGTTGATTTATTATTATTACATATTATATATTTTTTTTATAGCAGAGTTGCAGCGTCTCTGATGTTAATTAAGTAGACGTATTTTTTTAGTCTTTTAAGGTGTATTTGTGTAGCCATTTTATTAATTGTTTTACTTCGCCGACGGTTCTTGCTGACAATACCGACGAAGGAGGGCGCTTGATACAGTAAACATTAGCATAGAGAGTATGAAATTGCTGTTACTGTTAAGTGACCAGTGTTATGCCTTCATCACTTAAACAACAGTCCAACAACAATTAACACAACTACACACTAAGTAGATCAGAAAAACTCATGACGTTAATTTTTTTTATGACTTGTCTTGAACAGGGTACGAACCCGGTTCGTCAGTCATAAATTGCTTTGTAGTCAACGCGCTAACTACTTCAGCCATATATATATATATATATATATATATATATATATATATATATATATATATATATATATATATATATATATATATACATATATATATATATATATATATATATATATATATACATATATATATATATATATATATATATATATATATATATATATATATATATATATATATATATATATATATATATATATATACTTGATATACAAATTACATTTAAAGAAATAAAATCGATGTGTATCTAGCAAAAGTACTAACGCGTGAGGGTTAGTCAAACCTTACGACGATGTCATGTAATATTTTGTCAGCGTAGTTAAAAAAGTAGTTTCTGAAAAACCTCGAGTCACCACAGAAGCACAAATTATCTATCAGCAGAATTGAAATATGAGGAAGAACACTTGACGTATGTGGACGAGTTAAACACAATAGGAGAAGAGTTTTTCAACAATAATACCATTCGGAAATTTTAATTGGAGATTGTTAGCGCAATTAAAATTGCCGAGTGGAATAGACGTACTAGCATGAAATTCCTACCTGTTTGCTGTTTAGTAATTTTTTCTATTAATTCTGTTTTTTTATTAATTAGTTCTCAAGCTGCCTGTTTCAGGATTTTTGTTTATGTTTACTGTAATTTTGTTCGGATGATTTTGAGTAAAGGGTTAACTATAATGTGATTAAGCTAACTTGCTACCTGGTTTACACACTTCAAGCTTTCTTTTGCAAGTTTTACTTTAGCTGGCAGAAGCACAAAGAAAGTTATATATACTCCCTCTCTCTCTCTCTGTTTCTCCCAGCTGAATTTAAACTTGAGCAAGAAATATTGACTTGCGTCAGCGTTGTTATTAGAAACAATGACCATATCTTCATGTAAAGTTTACAAGATTTGCTATACCGATTCATTATAACATTGTGCTAAATATGGGGTGGATCCTTAACTCCCTATAAAATAAATGCCTGATACAAGCTATACAATTCCAACGCACGCATTTTTTATCCCCTCTGCAGTTGTTATAACCATGTTATGTTGAAAAAATAGATGTCGTTATGGATATGCTGTTAATGAACAACGTATTATTAACAAAAGTGACTGACTTTCAGGAGCAACTTCTCTGACTTGTTTAGAATACATCTTTAAATTAACGGCAAGATAGCAAGACGCACCCCACGAAAGCGTTGGTGCTTCATTGAGTCAATATAGCAGGCAACATTACAATCTAAGAGTTATTTCGCCCTTTTCTGTACGCTGTCGAGCAATATCAAAACAAATTTTGAAGCGTACGAATAGTGTTCCATTTTAGGTCACATATAAGTAGGTGCCATAAATTAGGTTGAGATGGGATCAAGTATGTCATAAAAAACCGAGGCTGCTGAATGCTCCTTTAGCGATATAAAAAATGTATAATAAACTTCATACTGCATTTTTATACCAGGAACATCGAGAGTATCCGATTCCTCAATATTTATATCACCCATAATTACAGATTGAGCAGCATGTTCGGTCATGCGTTAAAGCGTACTAATACTGAACTGGGTCTTAGGTACACTAAAATATAACCTGTTCGCATGACCCCATACAAATTGTTGCAATATCACTATTTAGTGTATCATTTATATACGACCTCATGGCCCCCTTTTTCCTACAGGCTTAGCCTATTGTTGAATGAATATAAATGACAAATGCTGCTGTTATCCACGAAAGTATACATGGATAAAACTGAGACTTTGACTTTGAAGCTCATTGTAAAAAATAAGAAATAGGCCAGGAAAAAGAACATAAAATAAAAATAAAAAATAGGCTAGAAAAAAGAGATGGGATCCGATATACATACAACGTGGTGCGGCTACCATCACCCATGCCGAAAGAAATTAATTTTGACAGAAGTGCACCAGGTCACATTATATCAAACGTATAATGACCTGCCACCATAATGTTAAGTGTACTAACATCATTTCTCCAGGAATGCTAACAGGTCATCCGTAGAGCATCGCTGGCTGTCGCCAGTATGATCAGAATGTAACAAGTGTGTCCGGAACTGAACTTTTAAGCCCACGGCTAAATTTAATTTCATGTGGTGCTAAAACCTGCCTAAGGAGTTCCAATATGTACTTAAATTGCTAATAAGAAACTACACTTTCCAGCTTTTTTAAGGGATACGTTGCTTCGATTAGATTCAAAATAATCGTGTATAGCCAATCGCATTCTTTTCTATGGTGGGCTCTACATGAGGCATTAACTAATAGAAGAAGATCATGGAATTGAGAAAAAACTAATGTCATACTGTTAAATTTAAAATCTCTTCCAGATAAAACTATTTACTACTTTAACATGACATAAAATAATTAAAATACTTACAAGGTTCCTACTTGCGTCAGCTCTTAAGGGATTTTCCGCCGCCAACATAGCCGATGAAAACATTATGCAGCACAATATGAAATTGCCAAAATTGCTATGGTTGCACAGTTTGTGGCAGAAAACACGAAATCTGGTAATAAATCAAAGAAAATATTAATAAAATTAATTAATCAATGAAATTATATTGTGATGAGCGCGAGACCTTTTTATACAAACATTTTTATTTTTTACAAACTTCATTATTTCTTCATTAATTTTTTTTAACGAATTTTCTGAAGAAGATACCCACAGGGCGTAAAAGTCCTGAATTTTGGTATAAGTAAACATATTATTTGTATAAAAAGACCTCGTGCTCATTATAATTTATTTTATTTATTTATTTTAAACATCTTATCAAATCATTTAAATAATTAATGACAAAAATTTAGACCAGCGATGTCACGCGACGGATGATATTGGATTTTGTAAATATTTCTTTCTTACGCTATCTAGTTTTATTTTCTTCTATTATTATACTAATATTCTTATACCCGCAAAGTGGCGTAAAACAAAGAAGTGGTAAAAAGTCAGGAACTTTTAAACTGTCCAAACGGTTTGCATGAAGAGAAGTTCTTTTTTTTCACTATTATAACACACCCTGTAGCTCAAGTAGTACAAATATGTACTTATATAAATGGTAACAGCTCGGTACTTGTAACTTTCTTAAATGTGAACCGATTTCAATGATTGTTTTTGTAAAGTAATCTACAGAAAAGAATAATATCATATACGCTATGATTAAAGTCCAAAGTGTCTCAAAAGAAATTTTGTATTTAGTGGATCGATTAGAAAATACGTAAGCCATTTTATCAAAACAATGTTTATTACTTATTTATATACACAATTTGGCAATTTATTTCCTAAAAATAATATTGTCGTATTGTAAATCCTTGCGCTGACGACACTTATTTAATCGAGTAGTAATATTTCTTATGACAGCTATAGCTCCACAGGTAAACTCCGTGATAAATATTTTGTTGAAAAACGCCAAGGAAGTCGGTTTACTAGTGTAAACTTCAGATTTGAGATATTCTCACAGAAAAAAGGTGGGACTGCGTGGAGTTCAGTTTATGTCACCTTTTCCAGGATGAATTTTCCACGGAAAATACTACGTTTTCGACGTGTGTGATGTTGTTCCATTCTGCTGGAAGCATTTTCTTTAATTATATCCAGGTAATGTTTCAAGTTTAGATGTCAAGAAGCCATCTACTTTTCTGAATTCACTGTAGCTGCACGTCTTCTTTCATCTTCAAAAAAAATAAGAGCCGATAATTCATCGCTTTGACGCCGCAGCCCATACGGTCACTTTGCGCGAATGGAGGACTTTTGAGGCTTTCGTATCGGATTCGCTGTACTCCAGTGGTAAGAGCTCTGCATATTTACATGTCCACAGAGATGAAAATGAGCGTAACCTGAAAACAAACGCTGAAATGCGGTGGTTTACGAAGTCAAGCCTCTGGCTGATTTAGCGGATTAGTTTTCGTGCCAACTAAATTGCGTAGCGATGCAGCTAGTAAATTCAAGATATCTGCACGTTTAAAGCACTTGCGCACTTTCTAATTTATAAGCTGTGATCGTTACGAACAAACCACATTTTCTACCGCTCTTGATGATATTGGTCGCACAGATTTTGGTTTATCCAGTTTTATGTCGGTCTGTTGAAACTGCTTGATCCATTTTCGAATGACAAATATGCTTGGCGCATCATATAAGTGGTGCAAACATCTTACAGAATCTTGTACGCACTGCAGTCACCTAGTTAACATTTTTGTAAAACTCTTGCACGCACAATGCGCGAGGAGCGCTCCATAGTGACTGGGTTCCCAGGAGCTACGACAACGATTGATATACCCCGCACTCCCCTCAGATTCGTTGCGTTCACTCAGTAAACTAAATAAATATATTATATAATAAATATTGTATTATAGTTACTCTCATAATTTAAGTCAATTTGACTCAAAAATTTTTTTAGGCCTGACTTTTTTCCATTATTGGCCAATAATTTTTTTTATCGGAATGATTTCTCAGAAATACTTTTATAAAGCCCATTTCATACAAAACAATTCGCAAAAAATTACACGCAGCAAAATTATACGCAAACATTAATTAAAAGAGAGAAACTTTTTTTATTAATTTGACAAAAATGTTTGGAAAAACAATTTGTTTTAGTAAAAACAATATAAAACGCCTCTTTCAGGGCGAATGATATACTTACACGTTATACGAGATTTTGCTCCGGTAATTTATTTTCAAAGAGAAAACATAAAAAGGAAAAAATCAAGGATTCTAAAAGATCGTTATATATTTTTATTACAATTTACACATACTTATGTATAGTCACTTTGTGGTTTTAGAGAAACTATGTCTTAAAAAATCACATGTTATTTGTTGGAATTCATTTTGGCCGAGTGCTTCGAATCGCAGAGTTCAAAATTGTATCACATATTTGGCCGGTTTTGATGGTATATTTTGCCTAAAATTACAATGACCTCGAAATGGAAACAGCTTTTCTTGTGTATTATAAGCTACCTGAGCTGGATTTTCCTCTTGTCTCAAATATGTCTTAGAGGAGCAAGCTCTGCCTGTAGACTTGTCAAAAAGCTCTAGATATTCTCTGGACTTCAATTCGTTTCATGCAAATCTGTTTAATACTTTCAAAGTTGCCAACTTTTTAACAATTTTTTTGTGCCACTGTGCGCAGTGAAAATGCAATGTATTTGCAAAGTGTGGGTAAGTTGTTGCTGTTACATGTGGTTTTATGTTTTGCTTTTATTGAATTTTTGTGGTATTTGTAATTATTATAACATTTTGTAGTATTGTTATTATTTGTTTTATTTCAGGTTTTTTTGCACTTAAATTTCAATACATTTGGACTTCCAAATACAAGTACCTTTTTAAAAATGAAATGAAATGAGGCAAGTTTAATTTTTTGGTATTATGGCTTTATTATGAATAACAAATACGATTTCATTCATGTGACTGCCGCTTCTTCTGTCAGTCCGATTTTCCAAGACTTTGTTGGTGTCTTACTTCATGAATGGCAACGACAATATTAGCGTTAAAGGTTTCTGGATTATTCGCATAACATCCCTCTTTAGCATTACCTCCTAAGCAGCCAATTGAATTCGGCAAGACGGCTAATAATACCATTACCGAACATATTGAGTAAAAGATCGTTTGTTTGATGGGCTGTATAATGTGGTGAACCACTTCTCCTGAAACCAAAGTTTATCCGAGCTTACACCTTCTATTTCAGGCCATAAGAAATAATCGTGGCTCGGCAACAAACACCATTGACTGAAATGGCAAAAAAATAGCGGGCCAATGATGCATTAGCTTTTTGGCAATAATGTGCGGTGCGGGTTAATTTATTAGACTCTTTTAGCGAATAACCGGAGATCTTTGTGCAAAATGCTCAATAATGCTGATGCGTTGTTGAGATAGTTGGTGAATCAAGATTCTGGAATTAATTCGTGATTTTCCACTATTTTCCAACGTTACTTAAGCGTAGAGGAACTAATTTTGGTTCGCGGGTGTATGATACTGACCAAGGTCCAATTATCAGCTGTTTTATGTTTACAATAAAAAGCGCTTATACGAATTGTCAAAAGTTTTTCAATATTTGACAACTCTTATAAGGAATCTTGCAGTATTACATTACTACGGGTACATTGTTAACTATGACTTAATACTGACTGAGTCAATATTTCGGATAGACAAAATATCATATGATTCAAAAGGACATTTTTACTCGGACCACCCGGTATATGAAGACTTCAAATACTTAGACCTCTCGTTAAAACTTAAAGTACTTAGACCCGTTATTATAACTTTCCAATAGCTAAACTTAAAATGTTATCGGTTAGTTTGCAAATTTTTTGATATTATGCCAGATAAACTAAAGGGAGCCTCGTATCACCTTTGGTTTTTAAATGTTTAGTCATTTGAAACTGTCATATTTATAATATCTTCAGTAGGCGTCGACATCATTTTTTTATATATTACAAAGAGACAAACCAAAAGTACTTAAACGTATTTAAGACATGAACCGAAGTACATTTATTAGCATATTTCGAAGACCAAATAAACCACACAAGCGGCTTGTCAAATAGCTTAATTTTACGTTTGAATGAGCGATTTTCGTAATTTAGGGCACTGTTTGTGGAAGAAGAAAATACATTTTCACACAATTTATCAAAATTTATAAATACCATCCATCGGTATGGAAGGATAAAAGTTAAAAAACTACAGCAATACAATTATAGAAAATAGATATTATATTGTTTTAGGTAAAAAATTAAAGCCGAAAAATCCTGTGACCAAAATTGCCACAGTACATTCTTCGTCGCAAGCAAAAACCAATTTATGTTTGTACGTGTAATTTTTGTGTAGTCCAAGTGCAAATGAAACGTGTGTTGAACAAGTCGTTCAAATGGTTTATTTGGCCCTTAAAAAATAAATATTAACCATACCTTTTTATATGTTAGTTTCTAGCTTAGTTTAACTACAGTTACCTGCAACTATTAAAGACAAACTGTAATAGCAAGTTTTAGGTTTCAATGAATTTGCAGTAATTTCGTCTAAAAAGCGTTAATTTTTAAAGTCGTAATGTAAAATTTAAAACCGTTCAAGGCGAATTGCGATTCAGTAACTTTTAACGCGTAGACAGAAGCTAAATTTAACAACAATAGCTATGGTTTGCACTAACGGTTGTGCGATTCACAACTTTGTTTTAACATCATTGTTATAATTTGATATTAAGTGGCAACTGTGTTAAAATAGGAGAAAAACACAAAAACTACAAAAATTTACCTAAGATCTCAATAAACAAATTTCTACAACATATAAACTTCCTGGGAATAATTCTGAACACCGTTTAGGTAGCGCTTAGGTAGCCGCAAAAGTGAAAAAAGTGACGCGGTGAAAGTTATATAAAGTGCTACAACATAATTCCCAGGAAGTTTATATGTTGTAGAAATTTGTTTATTGAGATCTTAGGTAAATTTTTGTAGTTGATTGTTTCCTTGAATTTTGAACGGTTTGCTACCTATGGACCTGAACAAGAGAAAAAGGTAAAAAAAAATCGAATTTTTTTAAGTTTTTTGCGATTTTTATCTGGAAGGTGAAGTTTTTTTGATTTTATATGTTCACAATTTTTGTTCTTTATGACAAGAGCTACAAGTTTGCCTCAGAGAGTAAATCGAAATTCGGAACGGTTTGCAAGATATGAGCCCGAGAAAATGATCACTTTTTTGCGAAAATGATACCGAGGCCCCAAATCTTTGGCGGCCCATAAAAAAAGTGCATGACTTTGGGAAAAATTGGATTGAATTAAGGATTCGTGCTGTTGATGCGTGCAGGACAGGGGCTTCTCACGACTCTTTTTTTTGGCGTGTGTCCGATGCAAGACATTTTCTGAAAGAAAACCATGACAATGGTGAAAAAAATGCGTGGCTTCTAGGAAATTCGGACTATCCCATTGAACCATTTCTTATGACTCCATACAGGAGTCCAGAGTATGGCTCAAAAAAAACATATATTTAATAAGAAAGCATTGCTCTGCTCGAAATATTATTGAAAGAACTATCGGCAATCTTAAAAGTGGATTCCGAAGTCTTCAATGTACAACCCTCCATTACAATCCACAAAAATTTGCAAAAATAGTATATGTTTGCTTAGCACTTCATAACATTTGCAAAAGCTTTAAAATTGAAATAGAAGATCATTTAATAGTTAACGATAATGGAGACGATGCCGACAGTAGAGAAGATGCTATTGTAGAAGAGCAGCTTGGTAGAAACGAGGGGACGCGTGTAAGAGACGCCATTGCCGATTCCCTTAATGTTTAAAATTAAGAAACTTTTTTAATGTATACTGTGTATATACTAATTTTTATTAATAAAAAACATATGTATGTATGTATGTACACATAAAATTAAAAGAAGGCACTTCATTTAAAGAAAAAGAGATCCAAATGTACTGGGTACAATGTGAAAAATGGCATTAACGAAAAAAAAATGTAAAAGTTATTAAAACAAAATACTCTTCATGTATGTATGTATTAAAATAAATAAGTAAATAAGGTACGAAAGTAGGTACATATAAAAAACTTAGTGGGAGTTATTCGATGCACCAAATTTCTGTTGTTCCAGCTCCAAAGTCTTAAGCTCCAACTCAAGTTTTTCAGCTTTGATTTTTTCCACCTCCAAGTTGTGTTTTCTTATCGCAGCATTATGTTTTTTCAGTTCTCTGTAATGGCGTTTACTTCTTGTCTATTTTTTTTCATTTCTTCTAATTTAATTTTTTTATATCTATAATTTCTTTGTAATAGTGTTCTATTTTGCTTAGTTTTTGGTTAATATCTTCTACCACTTCTGTCAAATCATTTTTAGAGCTAGGTTTGCATTGTTGAATCTTCGTAGTGAACAGACGTGTTAGCGGAGTTTTTTTTACATACTAAACAAACAATACAAAAAAAAATATTCGTAATAAGTACTGATTCGTAATAAGTACAGTTTTTGTGAAATTTGCTTTATTTGCATTAATAATTTTGCATATAATCTGAAACAACAAAAACAGAAAACAAAAAAAAACACAAACAAAGTGACTGAGGAATACTCTGCATGAGTACCTCAAAAACAAAAAATTGTGAAGTGAGTTCTAACGGCAGAAATGCCTATTTTACTGTGAGTTCTGAAGCTCTTAATGCAAACAATAAAAACAAAAAATTGGATGACAGTCTTTTTCTAACGGCAAAGCCAATTATACGCGAGCGATCAACTTCGCTGACTCCAATGCCAAGTAGTGATTCGTTAACATTACCGTTACCTAGTTCTTCTCTATTTAAGTCTGCGCCATTATCCGCTCCGGGCTCTTGTTCATCACTTAACCCAGTTATCACAATGGACGATAATATTCAAAAACCTAAAGTGCCTGTCGGAATGGACAGATATGTAACGGTAGTAAAGCGCGGGCGAAGCCCAAATTCATCCAAAATCTCATCTGTTCCGAAAATATCCAGAGACAACGACGCCGCCTCAGCTAATCGTCAAAACCGGTTTAAAATATTACAAGATGACAGCGATAAACTCGAAGAATCTTCGAAAAAAACTTCAAAACCACCACCAATCTATCTGAGACAAAAAAACTCGAACACACTTATTAAAAAACTAATCTCGGCCATTGTTGAAAAGTCATTTCACATTGTTCCAATAAAACGTGGTAACATTGATGAAACAAAAGTTCAAATATATGATGAAAAAGACTTCCGCAAAATGGTTACAGAATTTGAGAAAAATAAAACAAGTTTCTACACTTTCCAGCTTAAGAGTGCTAAAGGCCTACAGATCGTATTGAAGGGCATAGATTCTTATGTTGTTCCTGAGGAAATAAAAGATGCTCTCACCCTCCAAGGCTTTAAGGTAAAAAATGTCTCTAACATTATAAACAGGGAGAAGATCCCCCAACCTTTATTTCGTGTTGAACTGGAGCCAAATGATATAAAATTGAAGAAAAATGAGACCCATCCAATTTATAATTTAAAATATCTGTTATACCGGAAAATTACAGTCCAAGAACCACACAAGCGCTCAGGACCCGTACAGTGCCATAATTGTCAAGAATATGGCCATACGAAAACTTATTGCAAATTACCTACTGTTTGTGTTGTGTGCGGTGAATTACACAACACTGCTATTTGCAATAAGTCGAAGGACCAGAAGGAAAAGAAGTGCAGTAATTGTGGAGGTAATCACACTGCTAACTACAGAGGATGTCCTGTATTCTCTTTTGTTAAACAAGCTATGAGCCAAAAGCCTAAAGTAACTCCAGCTCAAGCAGGAAATACGTTCACCGCTACTCCTACCCTAATGGCCCAACCAATCACTTCACATGTATCGTATGCTGACGCTGTGAAGATCAACTCTATTCCCGTTCAAAAAGTGTCTCCACCAACTAATGCAACAAATGCAAACCCAAGCTTTAATTTCAGTCGCCTTGAAGCTACTTTACAACAAATATGACTAGCATGATGCAAGAAATGCTGCGAATGCAGAATACACTGCTTCTAGCATTAGTTAACAAGCCATGAACACGTTAAAACTATGTTTCTGGAACGCAAACGGTATTCGCCAACACAAATATGAACTTGAGCACTTCCTCTCGGTAAAAAATATTGATATAATGTTGGTATCTGAGACTCATTTGACTTCGAGAAGCCTTTTTAAAATGAGTGGCTACACTTTATATGATACAAAGGACCCGAGAGGAAGAGCATGCGGAGGATCAGCAGTTCTAATAAAGTCAAGACTCAAGCACTATATTCTTGAGAACACTTGTGAAGACCATCTACAAGCAACGAATATTTGTATCGAAAATTTTTGTTCAAATCTCGTGATATCATCCATTTACTCCCCTCCCAGATTTTCAATCACTGAGGATCAATACGAGGATTTTTATAAAACTATTGGCCCTTGTTTCATAGCAGCTGGCGACTACAATGCAAAGCATACGTTCTGGGGGTCGCGTCTTATTACACCTAGAGGTCGAGCATTGTTCAACACAATTTCAAAAATGGGTTTGGATGTCATTTCTAGCGGGGAGCCCACTTACTGGCCTACTGACATACAAAAAATTCCGGATGTTATAGATTTTGGGGTCATGAAAAATATCCCTAGGGATTTAATTCATGTTGAAGCTTCACATGATCTCTCCTCCGATCACTCTCCCACGATCGTTACAATTTGTAGCCCACTAAGAAGTGACTTACCTCACCCATATATGAAGATGATAAATCGTGTTAACTGGCTGGGGTTCAAAAAATATCTCAGTACTCATTGTACGGAAAATATCAGGCTTAGAACTCCCGATGATATTGAATTTAACATTGCCAATCTTACCGATAATATTAAACAGGCTGCTAAACATGCCACTACCTCCCATCCGCAGACTGGGTTTAATAGAATTTATTCTGCGGATATTGAACGTCTCGTATGTGAAAAAAGAAGAGCTAGAAGGGAATGGCAACAATACAGATCGCCCCAACATAAAATCAGACTTAGAGAATGCACTAAACGACTCCAAGAGTTGCTTTCAGCTGAAAAATCTGCTTCTCTTAAGAAGTACCTGGAAGGTCTCGATGTCACAGCAGCATCTAATTACTCCTTGTGGCGCGCTGCTAAAAAACTTAAAACACCCGTTGAGTCTAAACCACCCCTGCGCACTTCTACCGGAGGTTGGGCAAGAAGTAATACTGAAAAAGGTAACATATTTGCTGGGCATTTAAAGTACGTATTTACCCCAAACACATGTACTGGTGCTGTTGATTTACCGAGTGTAGTAGCTCTACCCCCTCGACCCATGAAATTTAAGATGCATGATGTACAAAAACTAATTGCTGAAACCAACCCAAAAAAGGCCCCGGGTATTGATGGAATTAGTAACAAGATGCTGATGAAGTTGCCTCGTATTGCTATTAGAATCCTTTTATTTATTTTTAATGGCATTTTACGACTGGAGTATTATCCACACAGCTGGAAACTTGCCATGGTCAAAATGATTCCAAAGGCGGGCAAAGATCTTACCAAGGCTGAGTCTTATAGGCCAATCAGTTTACTGTCAACAATTTCAAAGCTCTTCGAAAAGCTGCTCATGACAAAATTGTCCCCAATTCTAACTGATAATGGGTGCATACCGGACCATCAATTTGGTTTTAGAAGTCAGCATAGCACCATTGAACAAACTTATAGATTGGTCCATTTCATAAGAAGAGCATTTGAAGAAAAAAAGTATTGTTCTTCCCTCTTTATCGATGTCTCTCAGGCATTTGATAAAGTGTGGCATGAAGGCCTAATTGTAAAATTGAAGACATATCTGCCAATAAACATTGTAAATCTATTGGAAAGTTATATTCTTGCCCGGAAATTCACTGTTGTGGAAGGAGACTTCATGAGTGAGCCCGAAACTATCTCATCCGGTGTGCCACAGGGGAGTATACTGGGTCCAGTTTTGTATTTGATCTATACCTGTGATATGCCTTTAAGCAGTAATATCCTCACCTCTACATTTGCCGATGATACAGCCTGCCTTAGTATGCATGAAAACCCTCACGAGGCATCCCGTTATCTTCAGCAACATATTAACCTGTTGGAATTGTGGTTGAACTTATGGAGAATAAAAGTAAATGAACAAAAGTGTGTTCATGTCACATTTACACTACGAAGAGACACTTGTTCCCCCATTCAAATCAATAATCAAGTTGTTCCTCAACATTCACATGTGAAATATCTTGGTATACACCTCGACCGACGCCTCACATGGAAAAACCACATTGATTCTAAGCTGACACAAATAAAACTTAAATTGACTCAGATACATTGGCTGATTGGTAGAAATTCTACCCTCAGTCTAGATTGTAAACTTTTAATATACAAGTCGCTTTTGAAACCCATATGGTGTTACGGAATTCAGCTATGGGGCACTGCTTCAGCTTCCAATGTAGAGAGAATCCAACGAATGCAAAACAAAATTTTAAGGTTAATAACATCGGCTCCTTGGTGCATGAAAAATTCAATTTTACATCGTGATTTAAATATGCCACTTGTGACCGCTGAAATTGCAAAATATGCTGGAAAATATTTAACAAAACTCGAGTCCCATCCTAATCCCCTTGCTCGTAACATCTTGAACTTTCCTGGACACATCCGCTTAAAAAAGAGGGATACTACGGCCTTAATTCGCCACACTTCAGATTGAATTTTTTGAATATTTTTGTGCTTAACATATTTATGTATTATTAATTACTATCACTAAGTTTATGTCCGACACTGGTTGGGCCTAATTATTATATTTATACTTAAGATTTGAACACTTATTGTTAGTTCTATTTGAAGATACAATAAATAAAATTAGTGGAAAAAAAAGGTTTGCATTTTCTTTATCCATGAGTTCAGTTAAAGACAACTTTCTTCTTTTAATCGGGACTGGCGTATATGATGGTAAAGATGGATATGGTGATGTGTCGTTGAAGTTTCCACATTTATTGGTCTTTTGTGTACACTAAATTTTCTGGAGCTTTCAAATTCCTCCACAAAAATGTGTAGACTGCATAAATTTGAAACATTCTGTTCAGCTGGAGTCAATACAAATTGATTAAACTGCCCACCGCCAGTTGCATTGACTTCGTATTTATTGTGACTTAGTTTTTGCTTTATACTCGCTTTCCAGTCAATCCAAGCCTACATAAATTGTTACTTGTTAAATTATCCGCATTTGTATGTATGTATGTATATAAGTATGTACATATGCCCGTACATAAATATACATTGTCCATGTTTTGAAACATGACAAATTGTTGGAATGCAAGCCAATTGATGTTTGGAAGTCAGCCATATACATACATATGTGTATAAGTATGTAGTTTTGTACATACAT
Organism: Germaria angustata; assembly: GCA_963681545.1. Lineage (NCBI taxonomy): Eukaryota > Metazoa > Arthropoda > Insecta > Diptera > Tachinidae > Germaria > Germaria angustata. The sequence goes on along the minus strand of OY813003.1, from coordinate 13,124,696 downwards.
ACATACATACCTTTTGCCAAATCTTGTCTTTTTCCAAAAGCGTACATCTTTAGTGGGAGGTCCAGCAGTATTTAATTCAAATCCAAGTTGTGACCACAAATGATCCAGTTCCACTTTATCACCATTGGTAAATCCTTGCGCTATACTTGGATGAGCAGTCATAAATTTAAGCAAAATTTCTTCTTGTTTTTGGTTTCTATGCTTTCTCCTAAAAAAAATTTATTTTATAATAGTACCTGCTTACAATTGCTTAGAAATTTACTTACATTTTCTTTTATTTTAGTTGCGTCTAATATTGTTAAATTGCGGCTTTATACCTACATATGTATGTACAAATTTATGAAAATTTTGCTTTGTTTACTTTGAAGAAACATATGGTATACATGTAGAGAGTTGCCAATCAGAATATTATAAATTTTTTATTAATAGTGGATAGCAATAAAAACATTTAAAATAATTAAACCTCCAGATTTATAATTTCTCTTTGTATTTATTTCTAATATTATTTTATTTTCTTAATTTTATTATTCAAATACTGCATTTGAAAGCAAATAGGTTTGACACATACTTTTCCACAAAAAGTGGCGACTCTATTTTTTCGTAGATAAAAATGTTGTGGTCGTCATATTAAAAAAATATGTTATCAGTATTCATAAATTTTGTGATTTATACAAGTTTTTATATTTAAATAAGTTTTTTAAATTAACTTTACACTAAATGCTCATGTAATTATTTAAAAAAGTTAGTGCATATTGTAAATAACTGTATGACAGTGATTTCTGCTATGATGGCTCTTAAAATGTATTACACTAAAAGGAAATTTCTTAAAATTAATAAAAAAAGGTCTTCATATTTTATATTTTAATGGTTTCTTTATATATTTTCTCAGTGCTTTATTAGAATATTAGCACATTTTATTTACTTTCGACCAGGTATGTTTACTCGATTTAAAACCGCGTAAAATTTTTAAAACGAAAGCATCTGAACATCTGACTTGAATCTTTTCAGTAACCACACAAAAATTATTGCAGTTAAGATAACGCCAGTGAATGTCTTTAAAAATGTTACTGAATAAAAAACCTTTAATTTTGCTGTTAAATATTTTAACCAACTCAACAGTCTGTAAAAAAGTTACTGAATCTCACCACATTTGGTGTTAAAATTATTACAAGTACAATAATTCAAAAGCAACATTCCTCTTTGTTCAATCCAACGTTGGTCAAGCTTTAAGCGACAGAAAAAAACCTATCAGGTACATGATTTAAAAAGGTACTTGTACTTGGTCTACCCGGTCTAAGAAGAAATTTAATGGGCCAACCCCGCAACTGCGCGAAGTATACACAACATTATTGTTTTTCTTATACGATTTTTAAATTTTTTTGTTATTTATTGCTTTATTTATAAAATAAATTTTTTTAAATTGTTTATTATTTTATGTAATTTTTTAGTTTTTTCTTTTCACATAAATTTTCAGTTTTTAAATTTTTTGTTATTTATTTTGTTAGTTTTCCATTATTCGTACTATTAAAATGTTGTATTCGTAAATAGTATCATAAAACATTTACAGACTCTTTTTATGTTATTTAATTTCCCAAGCTCAAAATACCGATAAATTCTACAATTTGGATAATTGTAATCACTATACAATTTCACGGCCGCTTTTATTTCAATGATCAAACACAACCACATTTTCCATATAATTTGGCGCAGAAAGCAGTCTACTTAATTTTGACGGAGGCCTGTTTATAAAGGTCTATGCATTTGTACAAAAGAGATCATCCTATAACTCGTGAAAATATCAAACAATATATGTATATGAAAATTTTTTTAATATATTTTCATATATAGTTCGACAATGATTTGATCCTATTTAATAGGCTTTTTTCACACAATGTAACTATACTTCAATACATATTTTTTCAAGGATAATATGTGTACAATATGGGAGCAATTGCCGTCAATTTAATTATGGGCAAGGTGCTATAATTTTACGAGGCCGTGTTAATACGGCTATAACTACGATATAAAAAACACTTATTGTACTTGGGGTAGGTATGCCATTAAAGTTAACAAAAATTGTAAACATTTTCATTTCGTTTGCTTTTGCTGTTATAATTGTTGTTGTATTAAACACCACCTTGAAAAATTAAAACACCTTGATTATGGGCTTTGTTAATTTGATACATTTTTTGGGAGAAGTCTAAGACTTGTTCAGTTTGAGCATTAACGATGTTTTGCATTAATTTTGTCGTGATATTAAAGAATAATTATAATAATTGTAATTATATTATCAAGCATAAAAAATACATAAAGAAAAAACCTGTTAGTTTGCGAAAACAGGAAGAATGATGAACCCTCTGGTATGGGCTGAATTTTGGTAGCAGTGTTAACTTCAGACATTCGTCTGGGTCTGGCAGTAGATACGTCGTTGTCATCATATTCTACACGATAAAGAAAATTATAATATTATATGAAAAATCAGTACCCGGTACAGATCCAATGTTGTGCGTGTCCCAAAGTCGGGAAAACAGCGACATTTATCCAATTTTCGAAACAAATATTAATTTGTTTTTTCTTTTGATTTTAATTTCAATCTGCTTTTATTATTATCTTGAGCCTGTATTGGGATTCAGTAACTTTTAAAGAATTGAAAAAAGCTAAATTTGTAAACAAATACTATGATCTGCACTAACGATTGTTTATAATTCACTAACTGCGCGTTATCAACTTTGTTATAATTTCATATTAAGTGGTATATCTATTTAAATAATAGAAAAGTAAAAAGGAGGAACAGAAAGACAACAAAAGAATTTCTCTTGGCCAAACAGTAAACAACAATATTTTTCGCGAGTTTCTTTAATTATGATAATAAAAGTAAAATTGCCGAACTAAATAACAAAAATAATATAACCGCTTTAATCGTTTCCGTAACTCCATAAAAAATATTGGCGTAAAATGGCGCTAGTGCAAATCTTTAAAAATATGCCCGAACATCATAACCGTTAATTTTCTGTTGAGTTTTCAGTCATCTCAGAAGTCTTTCAATAAAGTTACTGAATCGCATTATAGGACCCGGTAATTGTATGGACAGTAATCGACAAAAGTTTAAATACGACAAATATATTTTCAATTTAACTGACACAGATCCATTTCGGGCTAAATTTAGAAAAGCTTTGGTCATCCAGCAGGATAATTATTAATGTCACATAGATTAATTGGCTATATATTGGCTGGTGCACAACGCTGCAAGACAACTAAATACTACTTCACAGAGACCAGACTTCTATGGGATATTCTGTAACAATCGGGTATGTTCCAGGTTTCGACTCGGATTGAAAACGAAAAATTTTTTGAATACCTATAATTTATAAAATGGTGTTCTGAATTCAGCATGTTTTTCCACATTCCATGTTTTTCCATGTTCGAAAAAAAATCTAAATGTCAACGGCCACAGCTACGCAAAAATCGACGGCGGTCGGCAAAAAAGTTGCAAAAAAAATTAACAAATTACAAAAGTAACACCCAATTTTCACGATGATTTTTTTACTTGTCTTTAAGACATGTCTTTTTTGTTTGTAGGCATATTAGGTAGATAAGAAAGAGGGGTAGCAAAAGAAACGTGGTTTCTGTTTTTGTGATTTTTTTACAACAACAATAAAGAAAAATACATCTCTTCCTTTTAGCTGTCATTCGCAATTTTACTATTATATTTTATTTGCATTCGTCTGCTAAGGTGGTTATTTCTCTGTGTTCTTCTTTATTTTTCTTGTTTTAAAGCGACAAGTGCTTGTTTTTTGTTTTGTGTGTATATAAATAAAATAAATATAAATAAAAAGTTCAAATAAATATAAACCATGTGGAAAAACGAAATTGTGGAGCTTTTAATATCTAAATATCAGGAACACGAAAACTTGTATGATGTACGTAATCCTACATATATGGACCGTGTCAAGCGATCTAGCTCTTTGTTCACAATCTGCCAAGAGCTAATGATATATACTTTTTAAAGTTATATTTTAAAAGACGAATTTATTTCAATTAATGTACTTATAATAATTTAACTTGTTTTATTTTAATTTTAAAATAATAAACCAAAGTATTACATTCTATGAATAGGCACAATAAAATAAGTTATTTTCCATATACATATGTACATACTCAAAAACCTTTATATATTCATTTTTAAAGTGTTTCCAAATTGCCTGGCATAATTCCGAACCTGCACGACAAAGAAAGGTTTCCCATAGTATCGTCTGATAATTTGTGCTTTTGATGGACTCTCCAGTAGCGAGGTATTGGGAGTGTGGCTGTCAGTTTCTCTGCTAGAGTTATCGCTTCTCCCAAGATGGTATCTTGTTTTACTATATCACCTTCGATTTTTGCGAGTATCAAATTAAATGTCTCTCGGCTCATTCTGATATAGTTCAGAAAAGACGACTTATCTCCCAAGAAGTTGTTCATAAGAAACTAAAATGTACCTCGCTCCACTCAGCATTTCCGCCATTGCTTCACCCACTCACTATTTTTAGTCAACTAGTTTTACCTCCATTGCTTTCTTCGAGGTTTTTCTGTATAGCACCCAATTTTGATTTTTTTTAAGAAAATTTACTTTTTTAAATACTTTACTTCTCAAGTTATTAAATTCCGTTTTTGGTGCCCAAATTATAGAAATAAAAGGAATTAAAGATAAAGTAAAAAAGAAACAACTCTGGCTGTCAAATAAGAGTTTTTTTTACAACAACAGTGAGGAAATAGACATGTTTTAAAAATCATCATGAAAATGTGACATGATTTTGGGAGCAACTTTAAAAGAAAATAAAAAAAGACTTGTCTTAAAAAAATCATCGTGAAAATTGGATGTAAAACAATTTACAGAGTATGAAAAAGATATTCAAATTTTTCATTTAACTTTCAACGCGAATAAAACCAAAATTAATATTCTTAAAGAAACATAGAATGAAAATAAAATTATTTAATACTCTCAAAAAAGACAACGAACGAAATTAAAATTATTTGCTTTTGGTTGATCTGCTTGCCTGGCGTTATTTATCAGCGCGGCTGTTTGCCGGCTATAAACATATCGACTACGTTGTCCTGGCACCATTTGTTGTTAAAACAAAGTATTGCCTGATTATTACATTGCGATTTTACAACTAAATGCATTCGAATTATTATCATTATTGTTTAAATAGATTTATATATATGAAATTAGTTTTAATTTCCTTCAAAAAATTCATTTTTCTTTATGAATAAGATCCAAATGCATTGAGATTTAGTTCAAAAAAGATTGACATATCAAACTTTATTATGTAGGCCAACTTTGTGTTTTCGAACATAAACAAAATTGTTGTATTTTTTCATATTTTTTTACTCAAGTGAGATCTGCCAAAACCAAATTGAAATTTTTGGCAAAGTTTAAAAAAAATTTGTTTGCATTAATATTTCTGTGAAAAATTAAATTGTTTTGATGAAATTCAATAAAAAACACTTCAAACTAAAAACCAAAATTGTATTTTTCTTAATAATGTTAGCATTTATAAGAATAAAGTACGATTCGTTTTACTTTCACCCACCCCTTACAACGAATAAAAACATGGGGATGTGAATTGCAGAACACCAAAAATGCTAAACTAATCCACTTTCGAGTGAATTCGGATTCTAGAACATACCCGAATGAATCAGAAAATTTTATATTTGCAACACCCAAGTGCTGAAAGCAAGCCCGGAACATTATCTCTCGCATAGGAAAATATAATTGCTTTGATATCGTGGTGATTACAAATTGTTGAGCAGTATTTTGTTCATAATTTTTAAAGTTCCCAATGTAATGCATTTTTGTTTTACGAATAAAGATATACCTCTAACAGATCTGCATCAGCGAATTTTTCAACTGTGCTGCTAAGCCTGCTGAAGTGAAAAAATATGTGTCGTATGTAGACTTCTGTTAGACATTGTACATATATACGTATAATTGTATTTAATGAAAGTACGCCCACCTGTATATATATATATATATATATATATATATATATATATATATATATATATATATATATATATATATATATATATATATATATATATATATATATATATATATATATATATATATATACATATGTTTGTACTTGCATTGCACAGTGGGATCCATTGCAATAAATAAAGAGACAACGAACCAACTAATTTTAATATGATTTTTTAAATAAACTTTATTATATGAAGTAGACCTCCACATGTGAAATAGATAACGGTCTGATATAATAAAAAAGATATTAGTAATTAAACAATAAGTTTAGACAATTATATATACATGTGTAAGCTTTATAAAATTCAGTGTTTCTAGGCGTGTATAACTAACATTGCAAGAATTAAGCTTATTCGACTAGGAAATCGGTAAATTTTTAACGCATATAATAATAATAAATCTGTTCACTAACTAAAAGTTTTTAGGAATTGCTAATATTTGTTACTGGGAATTGTTGTTGTGCTCGTAAAACTTGTAACGAGATAGTGAAAAAGAGTGTTAGAAATTGAGAGACAAAAAAGTTTTACAAAATAGTTACAAGTGGAATTTTTACTTGTAAGAAGTATTGGAACAGCTATCTTCTGTTTAAGAAATAATTTTTTCTGAAAAATTTCATAATATTGAAGAAATTATTAATATTTGCTATGTTTTTCAAAACAAAATTAAATATACATATTGATGAGCAATAAAACAATGTGGTTTTGAATTTTATTTCATCACCAGAAAATCTTTATTTAATCTATATATAAATAGGCAAGTGGAAAAAGTTAAGAACCATTTTAACTGACTTAAACTCAACGTATTCGCTTGATTTTTTTTTTTTTTTTTTTTTTTGTTTGATAGATTGTCAATAGGAGCAGTGCAGAATGTATTTTTTATTTTAAATTTTAATGCCTAAGATATTTAAAAACAGTTAATAATATTAGCCAATCATAAAGCCATGATCTCTCTTTCTCTCTCTTAATTTGGTAAAAAAAATTACAACTCAACTCAAAATTACAAGAAAAAACTCAACTCCGTAAACATACTGAATTATTGTTATTCTTATTGAGCCTTAACACACGAGAACAATTATGCAGGCATAACATCGTACTTTGTTGGCAAGAGAGGCGAGGGGAATGGTTTTTGGTCGGCACAATTTTTCACCAAGCATAACCCCGCATTATTAGCATTTATGAAAAAAAGGTTCCATTGTTTTGTTTTTTACAGAACGTATTTATTTATTCTTCGACCGTCGTGGTGCACACATGGATTTAGAAGAAGAAGGTGGGTTGGTCGCGCAAGCAACATGCATACATATAAGTACACAAATAGTCTTAAGGCTTTGCATATATACATACAAACAGATTCGTAAAAAATAGGTAGCAAATTTATTTTGTTTGTTCGCTTTTTTTGTGAAATGCTGTATGAGTGGTTTTTACAGTTTTCGTTACCTGCGAAAAAACATGTACAGTACGATCGCGAAATGTAATCATTATAAAGTAAACTATATATAAATAGGCAAGTGAAAAAAGTTAAGAACCATTTTAACTCACCTAAACTCAACGTATTCCCTTGATTTTTTTTGTTTGATAGATTGTCAATAGGAGGAATGCAGAATGTATTTTTTATTTTACATTTTTGTGCCTAAGATAGTTAAAAACAGTTAGTAATATTAGCCAATCATAAAGCCATGATCTCTCTTTCTCTCTTAATTTGCTAAAAAAAAATTACAACAAAAAACTCAAAATTAACTAAATTAAATTTGGCTTGGATTTGTTCATTCTATTCCACCATTTGGTGGTAAAACTATTCTACTAAGGTGCGATTTAATGCAAATTTGACCTGATGTTCCACACGGGACCCGATTTACTTTAATTAAAAATTGCATCATTAGTTGGAAGGAATTTAATTCTTTTCACAAAGTTACCTTAACACAAAATATGAAAGCTAGACCAGAAGTAATTTTTGTCGCATTTTATAAATAAACTTGGTAATGGTGAATTAAGAAATTATCCAGAGTTAGGTGATGACATTATTGAATTACCATATAATTGGTTGTTTTGATAGTTTAATTACTGATATCTATGGTAATATTCGTGAGAATATATTATCGGATCAAATTCTTACTTCCGTAATTTTAGCTCCTACCAATGAATAATGATATACTTAATTGTCTTTCAGGGGAGGAGAAGGTTTATTACAGTTTTGATAAAGTTTCTAAAGATGTCAATGACGTAAATTAATATCCTTCTTAATTTTTAAATTCACTGAACGTAAGCGGAATGCCACCGCATAAATTTAAATTTAAAATAAATTCCATTGCTGTGCTGATTCGTAATTTGAACACGGCACAAGCTATAGTAAATTGAACTCGATTGAGAGTAAAATGCTTGCACCGCAACACCATAGATTGCGAAGTATTAACGGGAGTAGTTCGCAATTAAAGAATTTTGATTCCACGAATAAATTTACCATTTTCTGGAACAATTCTTCTATTTAAATTTTAGCGGACACTATTTCCAATTATACCCGCATTTGCTATGACCATTAACAAGTCACAGGGGCAAACATTTGAAAAGATAGGTGTCCTTTTGAGACTACCTGTATTTGCTCATGGACAATTATATATAGCTGCGAGTAGAGTTCGTTCATTCGACGGCCTAAAATTTTATATCTGAAATGAAAATGGTCAAGGAAACATACTCAATGACAATAGAGTTTTTTCGAAGAATATTGTATATAAGAGAAATTTTCCTTAGATAAAGATGCCAGTCGTTCAACTACTTTAAATATTTTGAATAAAATGATTTTTTTTTACTTTTAGTTTTTCTTCAATTAATCAAAAAAAAAATTAATATTTTTAATATAGGCAATAAATTTATGTTTCTTAAATGAACATCAAAACCGTTTCTATTATTTATTTGGAAAGCTCACATTGATAGATACAACTATTAAAGAATGGAGTAAGTACGGTAATACATTTTATTAGAAATGAAGTAAAATATGACATTTTATCTGAGCGGTTTTGTATTATTGCAATAATGGTTGAATTTCAACCACTGGGCGAACACTAGTTTTTATAATTTGACTTTATTCGCGAACAAAATTCAACCGTTTAGTACAAAGGGCGAAGTTAAAGTAAATTATATGCTTTCAATTCAAACTTGCTGTACCAAAAATGTGAAAAGAATGTCTCTGTGTACTTACATCTGTACGTAATAATGCAGTTGAGATTTTTACATACGACATTAACTCTAACTGCACTAAATGATTGCATACGTACATATGTATATGAAAATGAACATAAAACAGAATCAATAATAAAGTATTGTTTGTTACTTATAATAAACTAACGGCAACAACAATATTAATATGCAAGTACCGTATTGAATTTTGAGACACATTTAACTTTTAACAAGAATCAAATACATTCGTGGATACAATTGTAGCACTCAGAATACGTTCATGAACACATATATATTATTTTTGGGAGACAAGCTATTCTTAAACATAAGTGAAATGGCATCCGTCCAATATCGTAGACAATTTCCAGCTAGTGCCAATTTATTCGGGTTAATATTGGACCCTAAGGGCAGTAGATGCTTACTTAGAGGAAACAATTATAAATGATGCATATTTCCTTGTGTATTTTGAAAAACAAAACGAGTATTTGCGTTGAAAACTATTATTTTTATTAAATTTAGTTGGAACAACAACTTACGAAAAAGGTGTTTACAACAGCTGCTCCAAGCAGTGCAGCTACTTAACTACACTTACAACTATTACTAGTAAAAAATTTCGGAGAATAATATTGTTGATTTTTTCGTTACCTCTCGTTACGAGTTCTTATGCTGAAATAATAATGAATATACCTCATTTCATTGGTAATAGTACGAGTATGTATGTAGGTATGTAATTAGGACTATTTAACCCATTATTTCCCGGTATCCGAAATCGTAAGCGATTTGTAGATTTTAGTTAAAACTAAGATGCACATATATTTAATTAACCTGTTTACGTCCGAAGTCTGAGATGTTGATGAGGTACACTCGAAGGCCTTAAGGCATATTATGATGCCAAAAGAGGCCTAACTACACTTTACATATTCCTAGCAAGCTCCATAGAGCCATCAAAAACGTGTTACAAAGCCTCCCTCGGCACTTCCCTGGGGCAATCTAGACCCTGAAGATAACGGTTACTCCTATTCCTGTAGAGCCGTGCAACCATACAGAAGGTATTAAATTGACTCTTCTCTCACTATGTCGGAGCAGCTTCTCAATTTTGAAGATAACACGGGTGGGAATAGTGGATCTATCCTTATCGGCCCCGCTCTACAACTCCATTTGAAAACTCAGCCAACCAAGGTTATTTATGTTATATCACCGAGCCGAGCTTGCTCATAGTATTATCCTTACATGTTATCATTCGAGCAGATTCAGAGATAGAATACCTGCATGTACAAACTTCGATTTCCCCATTTTTAAATTAATGCCCTTGATGGCACCTAGACTTTTCTTAAAAATGTCGATTGAACTATCTCGTATAGCAATACTAGGGCCATAATATTAAAATCGTCAGAGAATAAACCTGACCCAGCACCTAAATTCATCTTGAAGCCGGTCCTAGAGACTAAGGTCACGTTGTCCCTTTTTGAATCTTCTTGCAATATAATAAATATCTATCGCCCAAGTACTGCTGTTTTGCAAATCGAATGCTGTTTCAAAAACGATAAAAACCTATTCCTGCGTGTTCTGCTTAATATGCGGTCGAAATCCTGTTTCTTTCTAGTGATGTTACATTTAATAACTTTCAACTGATAGATTTATTTTATTCAGGAGAATAATGAGTGTGTATGGCGAAAATTTAATTTTTCTGGGAATAAAACCTGTCATTCTATCAGCGGAAATCTTAATTAAACCAAAGGCAAAGTCTTAATTTGACCGGACGTGCATTAATACATACAGGTGAAGAGAATACCCATTCAATGTCTACCTACGCAAATCGGGCAAGATCTTTGTAAGCCAAAGAACTAAGGAGAGAAAAAGCTTTGAAAGAGCAGCGTCTTCGTGCACTGCTCCGAGGAGAAACTAGATCTTTTACTCATAATGCTCACTCTTTAACTCCGACTCTTTTAAAAGATAAAAAAATATTCACTGACCCAGCTAATAATGCTATCCTGATGATGTTTGAGTAGCATGAGCTGTTTACAACATGTGATGAATCTGAAATAAGCAAATCTCAAATGCAATTTTTGCATTTAGGTTTCTTATAGAAGTCCAAACGCGGAGAGAGAGAGAAAAATCACAGATCCGACGGCCCTTCTGATTCTATTCCTGCAGTCATATCGGGGCCATATCAGTCTACAAATTTCGAAGGTGACCTCACTGGACCACTTAATCAGTGCGATCCAGTATAGTACAAGCCTGCAATATCCGGGCGGGCCGCCTTTGATTAATCCGTATACCGACAATGCAAATGGGTTCCGGTAGTGGCTAGTTCATCCGCTACAATGTGCATCCGTGTACAGGTTACCTCCATGTTTGAATGTCATTCATATAACTAATGAGATGTCCTCTAAGCATAAGATATATACAGCTTTGCTGTCTGTACATATACGTGCTTCTCCACCGTATATTCTATGGTACCACAACCAACCTCAAGCACTTCTAAGGATCGAAACCTCAGCCTGTAGCTATGATGCCTCCTCCAACCCCTAAATCCGATTTAGATCCATCCGTATAGACCTCAATAGCACAGAGGTTATTCTTGTAGAAATCTATGGTAAATGGAACTTTCATTTGATAGAAAAATATCCCCCAAGTCATTAAAGAGCCCCCATTTAACATTTCTGCTTAAGTAGACTTTTGGAACTTAAGTAAATCATGCACAAAAAAATTGGAAGTCAGCCAGACAATATAAATTGAACTTCTCTTTGTCGCAAAATAAAACTTTTTCCCATTTATTGCCAAGAAAAAGAAAGCCGTTTCTGTCTTTCTGTTATGTTTGCAAACGAGCGAGCATTTCTGAAACAAATAATTTTTCAAATGATCATTCTCTAAAAATAAATGATTTTTGTCGTTAGGTTAGCTTTGGAGTTGCACTGGGATCTTTTTAATGACATAATTCATCTTTAGTTTATTTTTTTTTTTGATGTATTGATCCTGCAGTTTTCTTTGAAATTTTGCAAATACTCTTCCGCATCCTTCGTTGGTTAAAATTTTTCCCACCACTTATAAGAAATTCAAACAATTTACACTTTGAGTTAAGTTTCAAAAACTAAAAAACAAAAATTCAAAAGAAAATTTTACCAGCAAATCCAGTACACATGCGTTTGTAATCAACATTGAACTTGACTTTATTCACAAGTTTTATTTATTTTAAATCTCTTTGACAAATACTAGTAAATAATTATTTTGACCGCCTAGAAAGTTAGCGAAGAGATTTTAAGATTTCGCAAGTTCGTCATAACCATAATTTGTACACAAATTTTTGAAACAAATTCTTATCCGTTATAAACGAACCCCACTGTAATTAATAGCACTAGAGATTCAGGAATGAGTTGCTCGTTCACATTAACTTTTTTACATAATTTTTTCGGCTTGTTCAAAATATGTACTTTTTGAAAGCTTAGTGAACATTATTTCGAAATACGAAAGGATCACGAAAACTAAGTACCCTTCAAATTGTCTTTTATGCCAAATTGGTTTAAAAAGAAATCTAAACTTTTATGTGAGTGAAAGATCTTGCACTTGTTTTATTTAGTGGTATGTGAAGTTATCGCTCGGGCAGTAATGGGTTAAAAGATGCTTTTCAAGTGTTAAAAAGAGAAAAAGAAAATGGATTTGTCTTACTGACCAAGAATGGCATTGGAAGTTTTAGAATTGATACAACAGGCTTAACGAATATAAATTTTTATATTTATTTTTACTAAAACTCATATTTTTGTTAATCTTATATACATGGATATGTTATGGCTCTCTTTGGCTCTTAAACTGTGGTGTTAATTCTTAATAGAAATACATGCTTTCAAATGTACATGTTTACAAGGATGGACAGTGTGTGTTTTATTTTAATTCAGTTTACGCATTCCAAATTATTACATGCATAAAACATATATACACATACATATACCCAGCAAACGTGCGAGTTAGAATAATTTGGAATTGACTGTTGAGAGTTTGAAAAGTTTTGTAAAGTATTATCCATTAGAAAGCCAGTCTCATGAAGTTTTTGCACGAACTTAAGACTTAACGTAAGGCTCATTTCGGTCTGCGGAGGTATGACACAGAAAAAAATCTACCAGTATCAGAATTAAATGTGGTTTGAAAAGGATATATATGTTTGGAAGACCCTTTACATCTGTATTTCCATGGTACCAAGACAACTTTTCAGTAGATCTTAAACCATCATATTTGGAAAGCGTACAAACTCATATCATTTCACACAAATACTCTGATATATGCTTAAGCCCCAACAAATAAAAAATTTGGAATGATTCCAAGAACTTAGAAGACGTATTATACTACCGAAGCATGTGGCCTCGCATCTTTTCCGTGCCACGATACACTTCATCAGCATATGCAAACAGTAAAGTGAAGCGAATTCTTTTTAATTTTATTTTTCCTATATTATTTATCGATGCTCTATTGTCTTTACCGTAAAGGGCCTTTCATCAAGCGCTTTGTATATCTAGATGTGAATAAATTAAATTGGATGTAATATATCAACGAAACTTGTTTATATGTATGTTAAAAAACGCTGTCGATGATATTATATTATTATACATTCTGCAAATATCCGCCGTGGCTTCCCTATGTGGCGCGAATCTGAAATACCCAAATTCCCACGTAAATAAGGCTAAATTTTACCGGTAGCATGGGCTATTTATGTTGGGCTCCTGTGATATATGGCTTGTTTGTATACATCTACGACTTAAGAAAACCCCAGAGGAACAAGTCTATCGGTGTCAAATCGGACGATCTCGGTGGAAAATTCACATCATGTCCTTATGAGATGACTACATACCATTGATTCGCTAGTGCAGAGTGTTAAAAGTGGCATGAGCTGTGTGGCACATAGCGCCGTCCTATTGGCACCACATGTTGTCGGTGTATATATCATCCATTTTAGATCAAAAGGAGCTGTTAGTCATCGATCTAAAATGCTCGCCGTTGACTTTGATGACGTGGCCAACGTCGTTCTCAAAGAAATATTGATCGATGCCGCGACCAGCCCAAAATCCACACCAAACAGTGTGTGACTCCTGAGGGATACATTAGGCTGTTGTGGATTAATATCGTCCCAAAGTCGATGATTTTGTTTACTAACGTACCCCCTCATCCAGAAATGGGCCTCATCGCTGAAGATGAATTTTTAATGAAAAACAGAGTCAGTTTCCAACTGATCCTCTCGGGAGGACGATTTTGTCGGCAGTAAAACGACGAAGACGATGGAACGATGAGAAGACCCATTATAAGTATATTTTCAATTGAATTTTAAAAAAGACAAAGATTGTATTGATTGAATTAGATTGTAAGTCTAACATAGTACCTAAAGTCATCCCATAAAAAAATTAGCCACTCCCACAACAAGCTTAGTATCTATACTTAGTTAAGGCACTGTAGCAATGTAAAAATTTTATTACCTCTAAGTTGCGCCAACAAGTTCTGGTAACTGGAAGAAAAATTTGTCAAAATTGCAAATTCCCATGAGAACGGCAAATTCGCTAATGATTTGTTGTTGTGCCACATTAGTGCGACCAAGGAATAAATTAGTATATAAGTTGGAAGTTCAGTCTTTGTTGATTCTTCGTAGTGAACAGACGTACTAGCGGAGTTTTTTTTACATACTAATCAAACGAAAATACAAAATAATATTCGTAATAAGTACTGATTTTGTGAAATTTGCTTTATTTGCACTAATAATATTTTTCATATAATCTGAAACAAAAAACACAAACAAAGTGACCGAGGAATACTCTGCATAAGTACCTCAAAAACAAAAAATTGTGAAGTAAGTTCTAACGGCAGAAATGTCTACTTTACTGTGAACAGAAAAAATAAAAAAATCTGAGCGTGAGCGATCAACTTCGCTTACTCCAATGCCAAGTAGTGATTCGTTAACATTACAGTTGCCTAGTACTACTTTATTTAAGTCAGCGCCATTATCCGCTCCGGGCTCGTGTTCATCACTTAACCAAGTTATCACAATAGACAATAGTATTCAGAAACCAAAGGTGCCTGTCGGAATGGACCGATATATTACAGTAGTAAAACGCGGGCGAAGAATCGTTTTAAGATATTGCAGGATGACAATGACATACCCAAAGTATCCTCCAAAAAAAAACCTCCAAACCACAACCAATCTATTTGAGGGAAAAGAATTCGAACACCCTTATCAGGAAATTAATCTCGGTCATTGGTGAAAAGGCATTTCACATTGTTCTAATAAAACGTGGTAACATTGATGAAACAAAAATTCAAATATATGAAGAAAAAGATTTCCGCAAAATGGTTAATGAATTTGAAAACAAAATAAAACAAGTTCCTACACATTCCAGCTTAAGAGTGCTAAAGGCGTACAGATCGTATTGAAGGGCACAGATTCTTAAGTTGTTCCTGATGAAATAAAGGCTGTTTTCACCCTGAAAGGATTTAAGGTAAAAAATTTATCTAACATAACAAAAAGACCCAAGATCCCCCAACCTCTTTTTCGCGTTGAACTGGAGCCAAACGATGTAATATTGAGGAAAAATGAGACCCATCTCATTTATAATTTAAAATATCTATTATACCGAAAAATCACAGTTAAAGAACCAGACAAGCGTTCAGGACCCGTACAGTGCCATAATTGTCAAGAATATGGCCATACAAAAACTTATTGCAAATTACCTACTGTTTGTGTTGTGTGTAGTGAATTGCATGAGGCTGCTATTTGCAATAAATCGAAAGACCAGAGGGAAAAAAAGTGCAGTAATTGTGGAGGTAATCACATTGCTAACTACAGGGAATGTCCTGTATACTCTTTCGTTACACAGGCTATGAGTCAAAAGCCTAAAGTAACCCCAGCGCAAACAGGAAATACGTACTCCGCCACTTATCACCTAATGGTCCAATCAATCACTCCACAAGTTTCATATGCTGACGCTGTGAAGATCAACTCTATTCCAGTGCAAAAAGTGTCACAACCAAATAATACAACAAATGCAAACATAAGCTTTAATTTCAGTCGCCTTGAAGCTACTATTGATAACATGGTGCAAACTATAAACAACTTTACAACAAATATGACTAGCATGATGCAAGAAATGCTGCGAATGCAGAACACACTGCTTCTAGCATTAGTTAATAAGCCATGAACACGTTAAAATTATGTTTCTGGAACACAAACGGCATTCGCCAACATAGAAACGAACTTGAGCACTTCCTTACGGTGAAGAATATTGATATAATGTTGGTATCTGAGACTCATTTGACTCCTAGAAGCCTTTTTAAAATGAACGGCTACACCTTACATGATTCAAAGGATCCGAGACGAAGAGTATGCGGAGGATTAGCAATTCTAATAAAGTCAAGACTCAAGCACTATATTCTTGAGAACATTTTGAAAACCATCTACAAGCAACAAATTTTTTACAAATCTCCTGATATCATCAATTTACTCCCTACCCAGATTTTCAAACACTGAGGATCAATACGAGGATTTTTACAAAACTCTTGGACCTTGTGTCGTAGCAGCTGGCGACTACAATGCAGAACATACATTCTCGGTATCGCGTCTTATTACACCTAGAGGTCGAGCGTTGTTCAGCACAGTTCCAAAAATGGGCTTGGACGTCATTTCGAGCGGGGAGCCCACTTACTGGCCTACTGACATACAAAAAATTCCGGATGTTATAGATTTTGGCGTCATGAAAAATATCTCTAGGGATTAAATTCATGTTGAAGCTTCTCATGATCTCTCCTCTGATCACCCTCCCACGATCGTTACAATTTGTAGCCCACCAAGAAGTGACTTACCTCATCCATATGTGAAGATGATAAATCCTGTAAATTGGCTAGGGTTCAAAAAATATCTCAGTAGTCATTGTACGGAAACCATCAAGCTTAGAAGTTCCGATGATACTGAATTTAACATTGCCAATCTTATCGAAAATATTAAACAGACTGCTAAACATGCCACTACCTCCCATCCGCAGACTGGGTTTAATAAAATTTATTCTGAGGATATTGAACGCCTCGTATGTGAAAAAGGAGAGCTAGAAGGGAATGGCAACAGTACAGATCACCCCAACATAAAATCAGACTCAAAGAATGCACTAAACGACTCCAAGAGTTGCTAGCATCTGAAAAATCTGCATCTCTTAAAAACTATTTGGAATGTCTCGATGTCACTGCAGCATCTAATTACTCCTGGTGGCGCGCTGCTAAAAAAACTTAAAACACCCGTTGAATTTAACCAACCCTGCGCACTTCTACCGGAGGTTGGGTAAGAAACAATACTGAAAAAGGTAACATATTTGCTAAGCATTTAAAATACGTATTTACCCAAAATAAATGTACTGGTGCTGTTGATTTGGCGAGTGTAGTTGCTCTACCCCCTCGACCCATAAAGTTCAAGATGCGTGATGTACAAAAACTAATTGCTGAAACCAACTAGAAGAGAGCTCCAGATATTGATGGAATTAGTAGCAAGATGCGTATGCAGTTGCATCGTATTGCTGTTAGAATCCTGTTATTTATTTTTAACGGCATTTTACGACTAAAGTATTATCCACACAGCTGGAAGGTTGCCATGGTCAAAATGATTCCAAAGGCGGGCAAAGATCTGAGGCATATAGACCAATAAGTTTACTTTCAACAATTTCAAAGCTCTTCGAACAGATGCTCATGCGAAAATTGTCCCCAATTCTAACTGATAACGGGTGCATACCGGACCATCAATTTGGTTTTAGAAGTCAGCATAGCACCACTGAACAAACTCATAGATTTGTTCATTTTATAAGAAGAACATTTGAAGAAAAGAATTATTGTTCTTTCCTCTTTATTGATGTTTCTCAAGCATTTGATAAAGTGTGGCATTAAGGTTTCATTTTGAAATTGAAAACATATCTACCAATAAACATTGTAAATCTTTTGGAGAGTTACATTTTTGCGCGGAAGTTCACTGTTGTGGAAGGAGACTTCACGAGTGTGCCCGAAACTATCTCATGCGGTGTGCCACAGTGGAGTATACTGGGTCCAGTTTTGTATTTGATTTATACCTGTGATATGCCTTTAAGCAGTAATATCCTCATCTGTACATTTGCCGATGATGCAGCCTGCCTTAATATGCATGAAAACCCTCACGAGGCATCCCGATATCTTCAGCGACATATTAACATGTTGGAACTGTGGTTGAATTTATGGAGAATAAAAGTAAATGAACAAAAATGTGTTCATGTCACATTTACCCTACGAAGAGACACTTGTTCCCCATTAGATTGTTGACTTTTAATATACAAGTCGCTTTTAAAACCCATATGGTGTTACGAAATTCATCTATGGGGCATTGCTTCAGCTTCCAATGTAGAGAGAATCCAATGAATGCAAAACAAAATTTTAAGATTAATAACATCGGCTCCATGGTACATGAAAAATTCAATTTTACATCGTGATTTAAATATGCCATGTGTGACCGCTGAAATTGCAAAATATGCAGGCAAATATTTAAGAAAACTCGAGTCCCATCATAATCCCCTTGCTCGTAATATCTTGAACTTTACTGGACACATCCGTTTAAAAAAGAGGGACACTACGGCTTTAATGCGCCACACTCCAGATGAAATTTTTTGAAAATATTTTTGTGCTTAACACGATATTTATGTATTATTAATTACTATCACTAAGTTTATGTCCGACACTGGTTGGGCCTAATAATTATATCTATACTTAAGATTTGAATACTTATTGTTTGTTCAGTTTTGAAGATACAATAAATAAATATTAGTTAATTAAAAAAAATATAGTTGGAAGTTTTGGAAAATAAAATCAGAACAGCTATAACTGAAAAAGGTTCTTTAAATTTCTCACTTAAAATCGGCACTGTTGGGTGCTGAAGGAAAACGGCTGCAGAGCTTAGTAAACACTGAAAACAAACTTTTTTTATATATACTCATCAATGTACCATCCTGCCAGTATTGTTTTGTTATAGAAAATCAAACACGCGACATAATTTTTCCTTTTCGCTAGGACCGCCCCGGTAAGTTACTTTTATGGATCTTTTTAATAAACTTTTTTTATCCTGGAAGAATTTTTTATAAGGCAACGTCAAGCATACATATGTATATATGTATCTACATATTTACATAGAAAAATAATTTAGAAGATTTTAACAACAGCTTTTCTACTTCCTGGTAGAAGATTTAAAAAGATTTTAATTTTTTCCACAAATTCAATAGCGCATTTTTTCATGCCAAGTAAAAAAATTATTATTAAAATTATGAATTACTTTTACAAATTTGCGAAATTCGAATTGAGAATACGTTCTTTTTTTCAAAAATACTTATTTTTAAATCTACATAATATTTTGCGATTAATAAATAATAAAGTTTTTTTTAAATAAATGAAAAGATATCGTGAATAGTGACCCAGTGAAAAAAAAATAAAAGTTGTTCTTAAGGAATGACATTTTCATTGCTTCCAAAGGATCCGTTAGTGGATTTTTTGACTTCCTAGGATACAACTGACAAAGTTTTTATTTAAAGTTGAAATTACTGCTACAAACTTTTGAAAATAAATTTGAAAATACTTCTTTCTTATTAAATGATATACTTATTTCTTTAAATCTATGTGAAAACATTATTTTTCTTCAATGATACATATATTAAATGAAATATATTTTTCCAAATGATAAAATAATTTCTTCATGAAAAAAGAAACTGTGACTGCTGCCGAATTTGTACGCCTTACATATGTAAAGCTTTTTGCTAGTGGCAATAACTGATCCTAATTAGTATTTATAAATTACTTTCTAGCCAAAAATATAATAAAAAGTTTACTCGGAATGAATATGGCTTCCAAATCGGTGCATACGAATCAAAAAAGAGAACATCCTGCTATGACAAGCCTTAGGTAAAATCATTGAAAATGATCCGAATCCGCACTACTTGCGGATATTAATCTCAAAATCTTAATTACCTCTTTGGGTATTTTTACTGGGTATTTTTCATATTTAGAATTTCAGTGGGAAGGCAATCAGTAGCAGGTTGCTTAGAAGTGAGATAATATTTTAACTATCAAGAACTTGGTTCCCATTTTGATCTTAGTACTTTTAACGGCTGAAATTTTTGGAGAAGAACTTGGCCTTATCTTCCTACGTTTTTTGTTGGGAGTGTTATACCTACAGTGGAGCCCGGTAAAATCAGTCATGCGGAGTCATTGGGAAGCCATAGCATCATCCGGAGTGTTGGTTTTCGTCGAAGGCAGTATGGACTGCTATCAATAGAAGAACGTATTGAAACAAAATCTGCAGGCATCTGGGTATTCAATGATTTCTATTATGACCTCAAACATATAGCTCACGTTGTTCGAGACTGCTTTCTCTATTATGCTCCAAAGCAGCTGAAATCTACTCCTCAATCATTAGATTTAGCCGAATTCAGATAATATTAATACACATGAATTAATACACATGGATCATTGCATTCCAAAAAAAAAAACACTTATTATTTGGTGTGGATTTTGAACTGCTGGCGTAGTCGGTCCATATTACTTTGAGATCGACCTTGGCCAGGCCATTACTGTCAACCGCGAGCGCTATAGGTCGATGATTATCAAAATATTTTTTGGTCTGAATTGGATGATATGGACACCACGATTATGTGTTTTCAACATTACGACGTTACGGGCCACACAGCTCATGCCACATTAAACATCCTACAGGAGTGGTTTAAGTGCATGTGCTCATCTCACGTAGAAGTGATTTGAGCTGGCCACAGACATCGAGTGATTTGATGCCGTTGGACTTTCTCTTGTGGAGTTTTCTTAAGTTTATGCGAATAACCCACAAATCACAGCGTCCTCAAAGCCAGCAATCACTCAGAGCTATGGGAAATTAATCATTTCGGATGCGCTCCAGCCAGCAAAACCACGGCGGACAAATCGCTCAATGCTATATTTCGTATATAATATATACAATTTCAATGATATCCCATACACATTTTATTTTATTTAAATGTAAATTTAGGAAGCGCTAAATGAAAGGTCAAAGTAAGTCCTTTCGATTTTTTGGGCATTTTCAAATAATAGGGGAAAATAAAATTATTTCAAATGATAATCCAAATCTATTTAAAAAAGAACTCTCTCCGATTTTTTTACGCTTCACTTTCAGCCTTTGTGTGGCACCTCTAAATAAAATCACCGAGTTTTCATATTCAGCATAAATTAAGATTTTTTATAAAGTAATCGATTAAAAATATGGGAGATTTGCGGATGAAAATTTTTACTACACTCAAATATACATTTTGAATTATATACAACGTTATATATTTTAATTAGTTTGTTTGTATTAGAATATATTTTTACCTGTTAGTATGACTGAATATGAAGAAGGAGCTTTCACGTGGCATGGATTTTTTGGTCTTTTTAATGCTCATTTCTGAAAGGCGACGGGGTCGTGCAGTTACTCTGGTTGACATATCACATCTGGATGCTGATTGCGCCAATTATATTGCGTTGAATATAAGTGTGCAGGTGTATTAATAAAGCGACATAAAGGGATAAAAACGGTCAATTGTGGGCCAAAAATATGTTGTTAGTTAAAGGAGTACAAGTTTCAGTTTTTTTTTTGTTTTTTAATATATTTTGACATTCAGCTAACATACGAGTATTATAGGTATATGGATTAAAATAGCTATAGTAATATAAGTATATATTTGTATATTATGAAAAAAAAACAAATTACCTTCTTGCTCCTCTTCATACATTTCCCTCTCCTCGCTGAACATATCCTCCTCTGATATGATTTCGCCATCTCTATCAAATAAACAAAGAAATTGTGTTACCGTATGCAAGGAATATGAGCACAAGCACTAGTATGAATCAATTTATCTGCGGCTATTAATTGGTAATTAGGAATTTTGTCGACTTAAAAATACAATTTAAAATTTAGATTTTTGCTTAATATACATAGATTTATTGGATTGCATCCATAAAAATATTTGAAGTTTTCAAAATTTGTTTGTTGTGGGTTTAGCCCAATGAATTTCAGTGTCAAGTCTTATAATAAAGATTTTGTGTTTCGTTTTATCTAATAATCACCATCATTGGCGCCCAAAGGGCGTCTTATTGACCATAGGAAAATCTTTCCCGTAATTATGTTGTATTCTAAAGGTGGATTCACCCATTAGTTCGTAAAAAAAAATTTGTTCCGAACGCCTTTTTTATACTTATGTAGTTTGACGTATCTCTTTTTGAGAGAGTGAGAGAAAGAGAGTAAATTTTGTCTGGAACAGTTTTAGCTTGAATTGGTTTAATTTTAATTTTCGTTTCCGGACAAATTGAACTGTGCTGCCAGCTATATACATTTTTTATGCAAACTTGAACTGAGCTGCCACATCATATATGTACTTATGTATGTATAATAATATACAGAGTATATTTGTAAATTTTTTATATTTATTTAATTCAATAGCTATTAGAACAAGCACTCGACCTTTATTCATTTGTATATTTTTATTTTATAAAAATTTGTTTAATTTAGAACACAGCAAATTGCAATCATCTGCCACTGTGCTGCCTGCTTGTACATACATAATTTACACCGTTGCACAGAGGAGTATTTGACCCAAAAAGCTGTCCAAAATTATTAAGCGTGTGTTTTGTTTTAAAAGTTTAACTTTTTTGATAGTTTTAGCTTTAGTTTGATAGAAAAAATTTATTGGCAGGTTATTATTGGGTTAGTGTTATTTTTTTTCTTTTTGAAGAGAATTTATATATATATATATATATATATATATATATATATATATATATATATATATATATATATATATATATATATATATATATATATATATATATATATATATATTAATTTATTATCCGTTAACGGTATGCCGCGCTACACGATTGTTGTGTATTTTTAGAAAAATTATTTGTTATTACGTATGCCGGTCTCCCCCTCGCATTCCGCCAAAATTCGGTTTGCAACAGTACTTTATTCTAATGGCAACTCAAATTAAATTTAGATAGTCGAACTATTGTAGTTGTGTAGATACAGGGAAGTAAAACATAGCCTTTTATGGATGCTACAATGACCCCCTTGTCAAAATTATAATTTACCCAATATTAAATATTAAAAAAATTGGTCTCGTAGCTTGGCTTCCTATAAGGGATAAACAACCAAATAAACAAAAACATATTCACTTTTAATATTTATTTTATATTATTAAATACTCATCACATGAAAAAATTAAACTAATTAAAAACTTCAAATTATGATCATGCCATACGTATTTCATTATGGGCGGCATCATCCGTATCAGAAAGAAGTGATTTAATAGTATCTGATGAAAAAGACTTTTTTATCTTTCGTGTTTTTTGTGTATTGCAGCTTAAAAAGAGTCACTGCTCAAAAATAACCTTTTTAGAACATCATTTCCATGTTATCTCTCAAACTTGCAAAACTCTTATAATAAGAATTCTGCGCAATAAGCCATACATGTGTATTTTTCAAAGTGTATTTTCCCGTTACTCAGTTAACAACCTGATACTTAGGTGCATTTTTTATATATCTATACCGTTTTTAAATGTAATTTTGATTTGTAACGTTTTAAAATTAGGTATGTAGTACAAAGCTAAAGTGTCCTGGAGACGATCAAGTCTTATATAGACCGCAGGTATACAAAAACAGTTTAATAGGTGTGTATGCGTGTGGTTGGCTTATAATTATTCCTGATAAGACAGTTAGTAAATTTGAATTTATGAACTAAGAACCGAATTTTAAGAAATTCCTTTTTTAAGGGCGGATAATCCATCATATTGGTAGTTGTTAAAAGTGATTTATATAATATTTCACTTCAATAATTCGAAAAACACAAAAGTTTATGACGACAATAAAGTATAAGAAAAGTGCCTTATGAGCAAAAATAGAAAAAAATATACAATTTTCAAAAAATCACCAAAAATAATGGCGCAAACATGCGCAAACTTTTTTTCTTTTTTCTTAAATTAGAGATCTCATATTTTATTGTGGTATATAACATTATTTGTAGAACAGCTAAGCTCACTTTCAAAAAACCTTTCCTTTTTTTTGGTAAGAATTTATATACATATATGTATGTATAATTTTTTTAATTAATATTTTTAAAATAAATATTTGAGATAATTTTTTCTTTTTAAATGCTAAAAATAGCTGCTGATGGAATCTTTCAGGTAAAAAAAAAATCGATGTAATACCTCTATTCGTTTAGCCACAAAAAAATATCTTTAAGTAAAAAAAATTCAATAAAAACGCATGCAATTTTTTTCACTTTCCTCACTTTAACAGTGTCCCACAACTACAAATCTTAACTTACAATCTTTAAAATGCACGATATTATGTAGAATTTTGTTTTCTATCGATCTGCGTAATTACTTCTTAGGATTTCATCAAATAAATTTTTGCCTTTTTGGCCAGCTTTTTGGGTCAAATACTCCTCTGTGCGTTGTTTCATATGGTACCTTTGTTTATCTAGATCAATTGTTCGAAGTGGGTGAAACGTATCAAAACATAAAACTAAAATTGTCTCACAACAAAAATTTTGTTCCAAACCAAAGGGTGAATCCACCTCAAGCCCACTATCATTATGTATTTTGTAATATTTATAAATAATAGACAGTTCTCCTATTGTCTTTTTATTGTTTTGACATAAAAATATGAGGTTGGATGTTTTCGAACTGTTTAGGTCCATTGACGATTTGTTTTAGGCCAATGAAAAGTCAATATATGAACAAATTTTGAAAGTTTACAAATTTAGTTTGGGATTAAATTCGGCGCATATTCTATGACGCAAAAGTCAGTCCCATATTACCCAGTGGGAAAAAAATTGAAGTGGGTCTCATGGGACGACATTATCGTTATTTTCAAAAATCGAATAGTGCATTTTTTGGACTTGCTAGGAAGTCAAGTTGAAAAAATTACCATTAAAACTCGAATTGAAAATAGTTTATTAAACATTAATTTTCTTCAACCTCATAATGATAAAATTATTTTCACAAAAGAATAAAAAATAACAGCTACTGGCGAATTTTTACTCCTTATAAGATGCCGGTGGTAATTAAACAATCCTAATTTAATTTACATATAATCATTTTCTTTGTAAAAAAATTATAAAAATTTTACTTTTCTCCACATATTAAAGACAGCTTCTAAATCTATATATATAAAATAGGATGTGTGTATGTATGTATGTAACGTAATGACTCCAAAACGGCTGGGCCGATTTTAACGAAATTTTCAGGGAACCTTCAGAATACCCGAAGTCTGATTTTTTATTTTCGGTCTGCGGGCGGAGGGGCGTGGCAAAATCCAATTTTCATATTGCACCACCAATGACATACATATATTTATTTTTTGCGCTTTTTTATTTTATTTTACTTTTTTTGAAAGCCGTTGTCATGTTTTTCAAAACGAGATATCAAACTCTTAAATCGGTTATGTAGTTCCAAAGATATTTACAGAAAACCCATGTTAATAATGATCCAATATCAAAATTTTAAAACTTTCGAAATGTTGCATTAAAAAATCCGAGTTTTCAGTTTATTTACAAAATATTTACACAATTCTATAACACAAGATATTCCGCAATAAGTTAAAGATCTATATATATATATATATATATATATATATATATATATATATATATATATATATATATATATATATATATATATATATATATATATATATATATACTAGCGGACCAGGCGAACTTCGCCTCGCCCCAATTTTAAGCATCCAGACAAACTTTCTATTTTTTCATGTGAAAAGCCATTAAGAAATAATTTCAAACAAAATTTCATACAAAAACTCGATTTTCAATTTTTCCAATTTTCCGACTTTTCCGGAGCGATTTTCCAAAATTTTCTTTCATAAAAACCTTCTCCTCGAAAATACGAACAACTGACAAAAAGTTTTACGGAAATCGGCCCAGCCGTTCTCATTTTATGAATTATTGGATTTTGCCACGCCCCTCCGCCTACAGACCGAAAATCAGACTTCACAGTGTCACCCGCCCGAGTATTCTGAAGGTTTCCTGAAAATTTCGTTAAAATCGGCCCAGCCGTTTTGGAGCCATTACGTTACATACATACATACATACACACATCCTATTTTATATATATATATATATATATATATATATATATATATATATATATATATATATATATATATACATATATATATATATATATATATATATATATATATATATATATATATATATATATACATATATATATATATATATATATATGTAACGTATGGACTCCAAAACTTTATGATATGTGTTCCATGGATTTTTAGTTAAAGGCCGTTAATTTAAACACTCAATTTAAATCGTGTGGTAATATAACACTAATATTTGCTTAGGGCCAGCAACGCGGACGGGGTCAGCTAGTCAGTGAATAAGAACCAAAACAAAAGATGTTGCAATGATAAACCTATCATTAAAATCATTGAAAATTATCAGAACTCGTACTACCTCCGGACACTAAACTCAGCATTTTCATGATTTTTTTCAAGTTTTTTTTTTTAACGGGACTTATGGCTCCAAAGTTATAGCCCTCTAACTTTGCACATATCAGGCTTTATTGGTAAAAAATTATTAACATCAAACACTGCTTAAGGGCTCATTAGCCAAACGTTGCTATATTCGCAGTGCTCCGTAACGTACTGTTAGCACGCTTGTGCACTTATAGAACATTTAATAGCGTAGACAGACGACAGCGTTAATTTGCATTAGAAGCTCACTAATGTGAATTAAAATTTAACCCTGACAGACGACAGTTTCTGCATTTAGCAAACAGCTGTTTGTTTGTCAACTAATTTTTTTTGGCATTTACATCGAAATCAAATGGATAGAAGGCAAAAAGTACGATTAGCAGCTATGCTGTTGGTGAAAATTTACTATATATTTGAAAGAAAGTTGAAATTACTTTTGCTGAAACTGCTCCATAATGTAAGAATTGTACATGCACTAGCAACCATAAATCTGAACGTGGTGCTTTGTATTCCACTCGATAAGAGAGTGGCAATAGCATTGCCATATTGAAAAAGCTAAATTCAGTATAAATTCAGTCCGATTTCGTGCATTTATATCAAATCTAATACACATTGCGATGGGGATAATTCACAAGTTAATTTGAATTAAGACTGCTAATGCAAATTAACGCTGTCGTCTGTCTACGCTATAAGAACGTTCACGATTTTACGATAATACGCAACGTAACGATACGATTTTACTAATTCTACCTTAAGAGACATGCCTCCTTGTGGCAAAGCAATTTAAAATGAGCGAATTTCCTTTATTGCTTAAGTGTGCTGACAAGGACACCTTGATTTGTTCATTTCTTTATAAGAACTGGACAACTAAATATTAACTGAAAATTAAAAATTTATTTTTTCTATGAATTGAAATGATGTGACTACTTACATTCTGTTATATAAAATTTCTTATACAAACTGTTTAACTCAGTATTTATTTTGATAATTCGAGCGCACCTTATGTTTCAGTCTCCAAAAATTATTTCCTTGTCGTCGATGTTGGAAGAGCGTTGTTGGAAATTTCAACCATATTTTGCATTAACAATTTCTAAACAAAGTAATAAAGAGTGCAGCTTATATAAAAAAGATTTTTTAATAATGAATAAAGTGGTAACAACTTTTGAAACTATTGAAAAATAAATTTGAAATTAAGAATAAACAAAAAAATCTAGGAGTTATTCTCAGAATATTTTAGAATAAAGCACATTTTTCCTTATTAAATGTCCTTGCAACGAAAACATTCGCAAGTTAATTATTTGAAGACAAGAAGTCCAGGATGCGTTTCGTAATTATGTTGATATGTTGAACTAGAGTGGATGGTCATAGACCTCGTATAGATCAGAAGTTGTCCTTAGAGATACCATTGGATGACAATAACCTTACCAATATGGTATTTTAATTCGTTGTATCCGTTCCCAGCAACTTCCACACAGATTTAGTAAATCTTAGCTGCCTACACAGTCCTTATCTCGACGCAAGTTCGAAATTTCAGAATGTGTGAGTACCAAAAACGCTATATCTGGTACGGCACAGAACCCGATAATGACATAGTACGTATTCCTTTGTCTCATTCACACCTTCTTCTCTACATTCCCTTGCAGATACTATCGAGCAACTGACCCATTTTGACAACATAGGAAGCTGTGCAATAGTGTCCAGTTATTACCCCCATAAAAAGTCTATAGTCACTTCTCGTCAGGAATAAAAAGAACTTAGACGATTAAGGGTCGTAAAAGTTCCATATGATCTTAGAAATTTTACAATTCCTCGTATTGCGCCAAACATTCTTCGCTTCATTTTTCAAACCACAGTCTATGACCATTTCCAGGTTCTGAACTGGTATACGAACTAACACTGTCTCTTCAAGTGGTCAAGTAGAACTCCTTTTTGGCCAACGCATCCGCCATCACATTTCCAACAATTACCTCATGTTTACAGACCCAAAATATATTTTATTTTATTTTATTTTATTTATTATTATTTATCTATGGACTTGCATTCCTTACAGACAATTACTAATATTAATTAACAATTAATAACATTAAATAAATTACAATACATATAAAAAATTCAAAAAAAAATTTTTTAATTTGAGTTTAAATAATTTATAATAGCGTTTTTTACTGCATAAGCATTTAATGAAAAGTCTATAAATCTATAAAACTGGTTAAATGTGCTACACATTCTTCTAAGGGGATCGGCATCAGCATAATTAGCTCTATGTACTTTTACTACTAGAGGAATGAAATTTCGGGATATACGTTGAGGGACATTAAACGAAATTTCATTTATCAAAAATCCAGAACAAATGTTACCTTTAATAATATTGCGGACAAATGAAACGTTCAGCATAGTTCTACGGCTTTTTAGAGTAGGCAGCTTAATAAGGGCAAGTCGAGACGAGTAAGACGGCAAGTTAACTGGGTTAAAACATAATCCTCGAAGACAAAATAACAGGAATTGCTTTTGCACCGATTCAATAGCATCAGAGTGAATTTGGTAAATAGGGTCCCATATTATTGATCCATATTCGAGAATCGAAGGTACCAGTGACATGTATAATGCTTTCCCAATGTACGGGTCGTTAAACTCTTTAGCCCAGCGTTTAATATAGCCAAGTGTAGCTCTAGCCTTGTTTATTGTAAATGTTATATGAGAGATGAAGTTCAGCTTAGGGTCTAGTAGGATACCTAAGTCTACAAAACTGTCGACCAAATCCAATCGATGAGCACCAATAAAATAGTTTGCAGTAATTTGATCAGGTCTTACAAATCTCATTAGTTTACATTTATTCAAATTAAGCTCCATTAAGTTTATGTTGCACCACTCATAAAGTGAATCCATGTCCATTTGAAGAAGTTTATGGTCTAAATATTTATTATAACTTAAAAAAATCTTCACGTCATCAGCATGCATCAGAATAGATGAAAATTTTATTACTGTAGGCAAGTCATTAATAAATAGTGAAAATAGTAGCGGCCCAAGATGGCTTCCCTGGGGTACACCTGAAGGTACGGTTATGCTTTTAGAAAATGTGTTTTTGAAACGAACTGTTTGTGATCTATTTGTTAAGTACGAATATGTCCATTTAATGCTTGGCTCAGTAAATCCCATTATCCGAAGTTTCTTAATAAGAAGTAAATGATTAACTTTGTCAAATGCTTTTCTAAAATCTGTATAGATGACATCTGTTTGCATCCTTTGTAAAAAGCCACGATTTATTGTGGTCGTAAGGTGAAGAAGATTTGTGATTGTAGAACATATTTTTTGAAAGCCATGTTGACACGGGGATATGATACTTGTAACTTGGTGGCATATAGATTCAGTGATAAGCTTTTCAAACAATTTAGGTATAACACTTAACTTAGCGATTACACGGTAATTTTCAATATCAGATTTGTTGCCAGATTTGAACAACGGAACAATGAAAGAGTTTTTCCAAATATCGGGGAAATGTCCATATTTAATTGATAAATTAAACATCAGAGTCAATGGAATAGCTAAGGCTTCAGCACAGTTTATTAAAATACAACTGGGAATTTTATCAGGACCAGCATTATATGAAAATTTTAATTTTTTTAATTCATTTCTGACTGTGTATATATCAAAGTTAGGTAGGAATATAGATTGACTTTCAGGTAATGAAAATGGGTACTCGATTTAATCATCAAATGTTTTAATCGAATATGTTGTAGAGAAAAACTTAGCAAACATACTACTAATAAGAGCATCATCATATGATTGGTTTTGTTGATATGTCATCATAGCAGGATAACCAGACTGTTAGACGGCAACCCTGTTGAGAGCGATGCATAGACGTAAAGGCAGAATAAGAATAAAAAGAAGAAAGAAGAATATACGGATTGTATTTTGTTTAAGTCTAAGTTATACGCTCGTGTAATAAAGTTGATTTTTTCCAACACGTGCTCGTGTGCTTAATTTTTATTTTCAACTATAGGTTATGGGCCCAGCGGAAATACCACTGTGAAATGGAGTTGGTGTTTGCAAAAATTAAGCCTTTTGATGACAAAAACTTTGACTCATGGAGATATCGCGTGGAAAATTTCCTTGAGGCGCAAGGCGTGCTGGAGGTTTTGACATGCAAGAAGCCAGAAGATGCTGTTGCTGCTCTTGCATGGAATGAGAAAAATATTAAAGCAAAAAATCTAATAATTTCATTGGTGGATGATGACCATCTGGAATTCATCAAAGGAAAAACTACTTCAAAAGAGATGTGGGACTCAATGCATGCGGTTTTCTCGGGAACAAATATGGCGAAACAAAATATGCTGCGCACACGTTTGGATCGTCTGAGGTATGCGTTGGGCAGTGATATGAAAGTGCACTTCATAAAATTCGATGAATGTATACGTGAATTGGGCGCAGCAGGCGCTAAGATCGAAACCAATGAATGTATGTACTTTTTATTTAAAACTCTTCCTGAAGAATTTCAACCTTTGATAACTGCACTTGAAAATTTGCCTGAAGAGACTTTGACCTTGGATTATGCCAAGTCTCGATTGATGAATGAAGAAATGAGACAGCAAACAATCAAAGATAGTAACGGTGCAGACAATCACACCGCTTACGCAGCTGCCTTTGCTGGTGAGTGCTTTAAATGCAAAAAGAGAGGACATAAGAGCTTCAATTGTCCACAAAATAAGTCAAAGAAATCATTCAAAAAGAGAGGTAGACAAGGCACTGGAAGAGAGCAGGAAAGCAGCGCTATTGCGTTCGTTTTGGAAAGTTGTGAAACTGTAGCAAAACCAAACGTTTGGTACTTAGACTCAGGAAGTACAAGACACGCAACGAATAATTTGGAATTGTTGTGGAATGCTCAGCAATTAACGGTTCCATTGGAAATAAATACGGCAGAAAAAGGTGGAAAAATAAGAGCAACACATGTTGGAACTTTTAGAGGGTATACACGTGTAAATGGAAAGATTGATATTACTATGAATGATGTCTTTTATTCGAAAGAATTGAGAGTAAACTTATTATCTCTTAGAACACTTCATGAAAAGGGACTTAAACTGTTCTTTGTCGAAGATTGCAAAGTTTTGATAAATGCACATACAGAGACTGTGGCGTGCGCAAAACTGTGTAATGGCTTATATGAAGTCGAATTGTATACGGCAAGTGAAAGTATATATTTGAGCGAATCAAACAAATTATGGCATCGTCATTTGGGTCATGTTAACAAAGAATATTTGAGTCAAATGCAAAGCAAAAGTATGGTAACCGGAATGAGTGGTCATAAAGAAAAAGTTGATTGTGTGCCATGTGTGAAGGCCAAACAAACGGAATTGCCGTATAAAGGACAAAGACCAAAAACAACGAGAATTTTGGAAAGAGTGCATACTGATGTCTGCGGACCAATCACTCCAGCGTCTCATGATGGCTATAAATACTTTGTTAGTTTTATTGATGACTACAGTCATTTTGCTTTTGTATACCTTATTAAGCAAAAGTCCGAAGTGTTTGCAAAGTTTCAATGTTATGAGAAACAAGTCACTGCGAAGTTTAATTGCAAGGTTGCACATCTAAGAAATGATCAAGGCAGAGAATATTTGTCAAACGAGCAGAAGAAATATTACGAAACAAATGGCATCGAATTGGAGACAACTGTTGGCTACTGTCCAAAACAAAATGGTATCGCAGAGCGATTTAATCGAAGCGTTGTTGAAAAGGCGAGAGCAATGCTGATTGAATCAGGTATGAAAAAGGACATGTGGGGCGAGGCAGTGCTGACTGCCACATATTTGCTGAATCGAAATCCAACGAAAAGTGTCGACAATAGTACACCAGCAGAAATTTGGTACGGGGTAAAGCCGGACGTCAGCAAGTTGAGAATTTTCGGATGTCTAGTGTATGTGTTGCAGCCGAAGGAAAAACGAAAAAAAAATTCGATACAAAAAGCAAGACAATGGTTATGGTCGGGTATGCAATAAATGGCTACAGATTATGGGACCCAACCACACGAAAAATCTCAATAGGTCGTAATGTGAGATTCGATGAAACCAAATTTCCCCTAAAGCAGGATGAGGCTGATAATACTGGTGATGATAAAAAAAATTGGTGCATCGTAAAGGGCTGCAAATATTCAGAGGGGGCAAGCTCAAGTGATCTCAGAGCTGAAGACGAAATTCAAGTTGACAATCGAGAGTACGCAGATGGCAGAGATGCTGACGAGAGTGTTGATTCAAGCAATCCTGAATTTAAATCAGCTAGCGGCGATGAGTCATCAGAGGCGCGCCGGGTGCACTTTGCAGCAACCGGAAGGCAGAGTGCACGGGTGCGCAAAATTCCAGGCAAGTTAGAATATGATTTTAATTTTGAACAAATAAATCTGTCGCAATTCGAAATTTCAGTTGAACCAAAATCTTACAATGAATTACACAAGAGGCCGGATCAAAAATATTGGCGTGCAGCAATCGATGGAGAAATTAATTCCTTGATGAGGAACAACACATTCGAAGTGGTCAAGAGAACTCCTGACATGAAGGTTATTAGTTGCAGATGGGTTTTCAAGCTAAAAACTGACAAGAACGGGAAGCCATGCACCTACAGAGCACGGCTTGTTGCAAGAGGATGTCAGCAAGAATATAGTATAGATTTTGAAGAAACCTACACACCAGTAGCGAAACTAGCAGCAATTCGTACAGTAATGTCTATAGCAATCGGCAAAGGCTATAACATTACACAAATGGACGTCAAAACAGCATTCTTAAATGGTGAGCTACAGGAGAAAATCTTTATGGAGGTACCAGAAGGCATGAGTGCTAAGAAAGGCAGTGTTCTAAAATTACGAAAATCCTTATATGGGCTTAAACAGTCGCCTTTATGTTGGTATAAAAAATTTCATGATATGGCATCCAAGATTGGTTTTGTACGATCAAAGCATGATTATTGCGTTTACATAAGAAAGCACGATGAATTAATTATGTATTTAGTGCTGTATGTAGATGATTTTTTGTTAGTCAGTGAAGATAGTAATCAGCATTCTGAGATTAAGAAATTTTTTGCAAATGAGTTTGAAATGAAGGAGGCTACAGAGTTCAATCAGTTTCTTGGAATTGGTATTGAATATATGAAGGAAAAATATTGCCTAAAAATGTCACAAAAGAAGGCTATTGTTCAGTTGCTAAATTGTTTTGATATGAAAAATTGTAAAACTGTAGCAACACATATGGAAACTGGAATTAAGTTATCAAAAATTGATGTTAATAAGAAAATTAATGTGCCTTATAGAGAATTGATAGGAAAACTTATGTACATTATGTTAAGTAGCAGACCAGACATATGCTTTGCATTATCTCTACTTAGTCGCTTTCAAGACACACCTGGTGAGGAACACTGGAAGGCAGCGAAAAGGGTTTTACGCTATTTGAAAGGTACTGCGGATAGTGAATTAGTATATACTAAGAATTCCGATATTCAACCTTTAGTGGGATTTGTGGATGCAGACTACGCATCAGATGAAAAAGACCGTAAGTCAACGAGCGGCAAGTTGTAGCATGCTCAACCACAGAGGCAGAGTACGTGGCATTGTCAGTGGCTTTACAAGAAGGTATATGGTTACGCGGATTACTAAGCGACTTGCTAATCGATACTGGAGCAATTGAAATATTTGAGGATAACCAAAGCTGCATCAAGATAGCTTCAAACATGGAAACGAAGCGGGTTAAACATATGGATGTAAAACATCATTTTATCCGAGAAAAGGTTGAAGCTGGTGAGGTAGTTCTGAACTATGTCAGCAGCGAAAGACAGGAGGCTGATTTCTTAACAAAGCCATTACCCAAGCAACAGTTTGAAGTACTTATTAAAAGGATTGGATTAATGCATCGAGAGGGGGTGTTAGACGGCAACCCTGTTGAGAGCGATGCATAGACGTAAAGGCAGAATAAGAATAAAAAGAAGAAAGAAGAATATACGGATTGTATTTTGTTTAAGTCTAAGTTATACGCTCGTGTAATAAAGTTGATTTTTTTCCAACACGTGCTCGTGTGCTTAATTTTTATTTTCAACTATACAGACGATTTCTTCTTTGAATTGACAAATTTGTAGAACGACTTAGGATTTCTTTTTCAAATTAATTTTAGTTATTGTTATGTAATTTTTGTAGAGTATGCTATTTAATTTTATATATTCTGCACGGCTCACAGAATATCTAAAATAATCGATAGAAGAATCAGTTCGTTTAAATTTGTTTTAATATTTATTCTTTTTATTCTTAGCACGACATAATTGTTTATTACTCCACGGAGGTCCAGATGAATGTATAATTATAAGCTTCGGTATGCACAGATCCATAAAAGAAAACAATTTGTCATAAAAAACCCCAATCGTGTCTTCCAAAGAATTATTAGTATTAACGGGAGGAATTAAAATATCACACCAGTTTATATTTGTAATAAGCTCATTTACCCTTGCTGGGATAACTACCCCCTTGCTGCGATAACTACCTTGTCGTGGTGTGAGGACTTAAGTGTGGGCTGAATTGCACACCTCTTCTGAAGGCGAACGAGGGTCCTCTATAGGATCCATAGTTTAACTGAAGAAGACGGTGGGCATAAAAGCCTGCATACTAAAAGTTATCCACCCCCAAACAGAGGTGTTACGCGACCCGTGCCTATCTGTTCTCTTTGCAGTCGGGGGCATGAGACTGTATTTAAACGGAGCTTTGCTGATACCTGGGCACCTCAGCAAATAGACTACGCCCCCTCCACGTTACCGGGGGCTATGACGTGGAGGAGATCCCTTTCCCCCACACTCGTGGGACCAAAATGAATAAAAATAATAACAATAATCACAAACACAAAAACGAAAAAATAACGCTGACGACAATGGACATACAAACGGACAACGGAACAGAAAATCGGACAAGGACAGCGACACCAAAAAGAGAGGAAGAGGTGGTAGTACCCGGGGGGGGACTTAAAGTCAACCCAGCCTTCAGTGACAGGTGGGAACACCAACTCTGACTCTCATAACGTAAACTAGTCAGCTAGAGATGCTTCGCAGAATCTAGACAGACTGGTGGATGAGGTGAGCGACAAAATCGCGAGCCTAAATACTGGAAAAAAGCGGCTATCTGGGGCTCAAAGGCAAAAACTTGCCAAGAAGAACCAGGCAGCAGCTAAAAATATGCAAGATGCCCTAAAGGGAGCATCGGAGACCCCCTCCACCTCGGTAGAGACTGGTAAGAGGATCCGATCTCCACAAGAGAAGAACATTGCGGAGCCAAAGCATAAAAAGGTGCTCCTCGTCGACCAGTAAGTCGCCAAAACCGGGCGTCTCCCTTCTTAAAGGAGTCTCTATGAAGAATCCTTCTAGTAAGGGGGTCAAAGGTGCAGCACTTACTGAGAAAGCGGGCACGTCGGCGAAATCTTCCGCGGAAGCAGAGAACGCCAAAAAGCGGAATCTCTTCACGCGTAAGAGGAAGCTAGACGTAAGTAAGGAAAAAGAGCCGCCATCTTACGCTAAAGTAGCCAGGAGGCTATATAGGGACAATCTCTGCTACGCGGTCATTGACACAACAGCAAGTGGTTGAGGATCTGGTAAATAACGCGATATTGGAATACGTTATGGCAACCGATAACGGATCTCCAATAAAAATAAACAGCTGCGAGTTTCAAAGGGGCGTGCTGTTGCTAAGACTAGCATCGCAGACCTGCGCAGCTACCCTAAAGGAGTTGGTAGAAGGAATCCCTCCGCCATGGGAAGGCTGTAAGCTGGAACTGGTGGAAGGGAGAAATATACCAACTCTAACCAAGGCAACCTTCTACATCAAAGGATGGGGATGCAAATTCACATCCGACCGTGTTTTGGAGGTTATTGGTAAACAAAACAAAGAACTGGCGGTAGAGAAATGGGAAGTGTTCCACAGAGAGGAGGACCAAAATGGAACTCTTTTTGTGGTGGGCATCGACCAAGGATCTATTTCCAGCCTTTCCAAATCTGAAGGGAAGGTGTTCTTTGTTTCAAAAGCCGTCTATTTGAAAATAGGCAAGTCCTGTATCGTCAGCCAGGCGAAAACAACCCCCACCAACGATAGGACAAGCACGGCACAGGCTGCATCTAGCCAAAATCAGGCGGGTGTCTCGGAGGTCCAGACGGCCAAGGAGGAGTTGGAGCACAAAATCACCAACTCCCAAGAGGACCGCCTATTAGAAGGTTGATGTGGGAGGTCATCCAAATTAACCTCCACCGGAGCGAGACGGCAACTCACGCTTTGATGGAGAAAATTAACAAAGGTAAGATACATGTGGCATTAATACAAGAACCCTGGACGACAAAAAACAGGGTTAATGGATTAAACCATGTAAACTACCAATTATTTTATGCTAAAACAGGGAGTCGTCCGAGGACCTGTATTCTTAGTCACAAAAATTTATGTTTTCTTTTATCCACAGAGTTGTCAACAGCAGACGCAAGAGTACTGAAGCAGGGAAATGGAAACATATGCCTAGCATCAGTATACTTGCCGTATGATGCACCGACACTACCACCAACGTCGGAATTACAACACTTGGTTGAAGATTGCAGAACAAAAGGTAGGAAAGTACTAATCGGATGCGATACTAATTCGCATCATATTGCATGGGGTAGTACTAACATTAATAAAAGGGGACAGGCTCTTTTAGAATTTCTGAATACTAACGATCTATTAACTGTTAATACTGGTAATACGCCTACCTTTATTAATAGAATTAGAGCGGAGGTATTAGATGTAACCATATGTTCTGAAAACGTAATCGATGAAATTGCTGAATGGAGGGTTCTGTACGAGCACTCATTCTCAGATCATCGTTATATTATGTTTAAAATTGCAAGGCAACCGCCAGAACCTATAACCTTTCGAAACAGGGCTAGAACTGATTGGGCAAAATTCGAAAGGTCACTTGATTCTCATTTAGGGCAGGTTTCTTTCAATCGCCTAGAAAGAGAGGACATAGACAGTAAAGTCAAAATCATTACGGACGCTTTAGTTGAGTCGTTTGAAGAGAGTTGCCCACTTCGGGAAAGAAAATCCCCATACGAGAAACCCTGGATGACAGGGGAGATTCGGGCAATGGGGAGGGAAGTCCGCCGACTCTATAATAGAGCGAAACGTAAAAGATTACCAGTATATTGGGAGGATTATCGTGATAAACTCCGAATTTACAACAAGAGAATAAGAACTGCTAAACGTACATCCTGGAGGCTTCTCTTTAAACAGGTGGACAGTGTAAGCGATGTTTCTAAAATTAAAAATTTTTTGTCAAAGCCCACATCCAGGCTGAATCATTAGTGGATGAAACGGGCAAGACAATTGAAAATGTGGAGGAAACCATTAAACTCCTCATTGATACACATTTTCCATGCAGCCCGGCCGAACTTTCGGCTATGCTGGACGATGGGAGAAGTGGTGAACATGAGGTGCCTATTATCAGCGATAGGATGGTTATGAAAGCGATAAAAAGCTTCTCTCCGTTTAAGGCTGCGGGTCCGGATGGTATCTTTCCGGCGCTCCTGCAGAAAGGGATGAATTTAGTTTCGACACCTCTTGCAGGAATTTATAATGCATGCCTAACACACGCATATATTCCAGTAGGCTGGCAGGAAGCGAGGGTAGTGTTTATCCCCAAACCAGGCAAGCCAAAGTATTCTTCACCAAAGGCTTATAGACCAATAAGCCTAACTTCCTTCTTGCTGAAAACCATGGAGAGGATAATCGACGACATGGTTAAAGGCAGGATCGCAGGCCATATGCTGAGGTTCAAGCAACACGCATACGTCAAAGGTAGATCAGTGGACACTGCATTGCATAATGTGGTGTACTTTATAGAAAGGTCCCTTAATGAAAAGATGTACACTCTCGCGGTTTGTATTGACATTGAGGGGGCTTTTAACAACGTGTATACCAACACACTTATCCATTCCCTGGACCAGTTTAATGTCAACCGGTCGATACGCGACTGGATTGGCAGTATGCTAAGGAACAGATGGATTAATTGTTAGGCGCACAATGTAAGTATAAGAAAGAGGGTGCAATGTGGAACTCCACAAGGGGGGATTTTATCACCCCACCACAACAATATATAGCCTTATTAAGACTCTGACCGATGAGGGATTCGAGATAGTCTGCTATGCAGATGACGTCATGATACTTCTGAAGGGAAGGGATCCAAATCATTTGTGCAGGAAGGCCGAGGAGGCATTAACCCTGGCACACAACTGGGCTCAACCAAGAGGGTTGAACGTTAACCCAGAAAAAACTGAAATTGGCCTATTTACAAGAAAGACGAAGATAGCTCCATATGATGAGCCGCGCTTTCTTGAAAGGACAATAAATATTTCCGACAGGGTGAAGTATCTAGGAGTCATTCTCGATCGGAAATTAAAATGGAAAGACCACATAAACGAAAGAGTCAAAAAGGCTCATATATGTTGGTCAATCTGTAAACGGACCATTGGCGCAAGATGGGGGCTGAATCCAGAGATGACACACTGGCTTTATAGTAGCGTTATCAGGCCGATTATGACCTATGCTTCTATAGTGTGGTGGACGTCGATGGAATATAAATGCAACATCAAAACAATAGAGAAAGTTCAGAGAACCTGCTGTCTTGGTATAAGTGGGGCCTTCCGAACGACATCAACAGGGGCGATGGAAACAATATTATCTATCCAGCCAATCGAAATTCGTATAAAATACGAAGCGGCTCTTGCAGCAAAACGACTAAAGGTGATGGGTGAGTGGATCGATCAGGAACACGAAGCGCATCATCAACGAATCTTTACGGCCATAGGAGAGACCATACCGGATAATGTTGCAAATGACCGCATACCGGAGACTAGACTAGAGGCCAACTGCGGAACATTGATCCCCGACATCCATTCCTGGTTGTCCGACCCTTGGAACCAGATCCCCATGGGGCTTCATTGTTACACGGATGGATCAAGGTCGAGAGGGAAAACGGGACTTGGTGTTTATATAGAAAACACCACAGAACTGTTTTTCCGCCTGCCGGACTAATGCACAGTTTTGCAGGCGGAAGTTCGGGCGATAACGGAGTGTATCAGGGAACTCAACGTAATGGGGAGGTCAGGACTTGTGAATATATTCACAGATAGTCAGATGGCCATTAGAGCAATCTCAAAGGAACGCACTAAATCACGTACAGTTTGGGATTGCAAAAACGTTATTAACAGTTACTCGACACATGGTGAAGTGCACATCATATGGGTGCCAGGGCACGCGGGGATAACTGGAAATGAGAGGGCAAACTCACTTGCTTCTAGGGCAATAGAGTTCGGTAATATAAGCTTGGAATGCGCGAAACCTTTCGATGCAGTTAAATCCGAGCTAAAGACTTGGGCACATATGGCCCATTCAACTCTCTGGAATAACGGAACCATGGGAATCAATACAAAAATTCTATGGGGAGATCCAGACGAGAGAAGAACGAGGGAGCTGCTAAAACTTAGTAAGCTCGAACTAAGTAGAATAATGGGAGTTGTCACAGGGCACTCTCAACTACTGGCACATCTTAAACGCGTCGGAATAGCGGGAGGAGATGAATGTAGAGCATGTGGGGAGGAGAGCGAAACATTGGAACACTATTTGTGCCAATGCCCTGCCTTCTCACAAATAAGATCCCGATATCTTGGGGGTGACATCTTACCGGACATAAGCCGATTACGACTAAGGAACTTTGTGAGTGACACGGAGTTTCTCTAGGCCTTTGGGTCAATACGTTACGGTTAAATTCAAAGGAGCGCACAACAAGCCTTCACTGGCTTAGGTGTATGTCGTGTGACATGGGCTGACATACCCCTCCAATCAACCTAACCTAACCTAACCTAAGCTCATTTAACAAAAAGTAGTTAGCGCGTTTAAAACAGTATGCTTTTTCATTATTAACCATTGGTTGTAAAACATAATCAGATGGAATGGATACAAATAATTCAATAGCAGGATGATATCGATCTTCTGGTACTGTAATAGGTGTAGTTCGTTTAACATAACAGTCATCAATATCATTTACAAAAATTAGATCGAGAATTTTTGAATAATCATTCATTATACCATTTATTTGAAAAAGACTCATATCGTATAAAATGTTGAAAAAGTCCTTCCAGCACTCATTTAGCTTAGTTTGAACATAATACTTGTCATCAACTAAATAACTCCAAACTATTGAAGGCATATTAAAGTCACCCGTGATTAAAAAAGAATCAG
Source organism: Germaria angustata (assembly GCA_963681545.1). NCBI lineage: Eukaryota > Metazoa > Arthropoda > Insecta > Diptera > Tachinidae > Germaria > Germaria angustata. The sequence goes on along the minus strand of OY813003.1, from coordinate 13,083,672 downwards.
TTTTATTATAAATATTAGCAACAGATCTTATAGCCTCGGCATGTTGAATATATAAGGATTCCGTGGACGATGGAAGAATATAGGAACAAATTATTATAATATTTTTATGCTTCATTTTAAGGACATCAGATACAAATTCAATATCAAGCCACGATTGATTAAATAGTTGTTCAGAATCCAAGGAGCTGGAGACAGCAATGAGAACACCACCACCATAAGTCCCACGATCTTGACGGTAAATATTATATTTATTACAAAGGATTTCGGTGTTAAGATAAGTATTGTTAAGCCAAGTTTCAGTAAGTACAATAATTTGGTAGTGAAAGTGAAAACTTTCTATGTACAAATTGGATAATTTAGTTCTCAAGCCACGAACATTTTGGTAGAGTAAAGATAATGAGTTCGATGTAACGATATTTAGTTTTTTGGCATATTCCTTTCACGTACAGGTAGAACACCAATATTACTAGCTCTCGGTCTTTCTTTGTAATTATATTCTCTAACTAGAGTATTTATAGACCAGAAGTTAGGATCCAAAAGTTGATTGAATATGTCTGCAGAAACTGTAATTTTAAAAGATGCAATAGATCTTGGTTGAGAGAATTGAAATTTATGTATCAAAATATCAGCATTATTGCTAACGTTAGATCTTATGTAGTAGTCAACATCTTCTATAGAAGTAACGCTTGCCAATCGAGAAACAAATATATTTTTCCTGGGTGGAATTTCTCGTAATGGATTATAAGCAGATGTGTTAATAATAGTTACATTGTTAGCAATGTGGTTATTCAATTGAATTGTCGGTGTTGTAAGCGTTTGTCCGCTTATTTCTTGTGGTGGAACCACGCTCACAGACGGTGAAGGCATTGAGGAGACATCATTTACTTCGGCAGCACAAGTAGTTATTGGACTCAATGAACGAGAATTCAAATGTAGTCCTGGAGACTTATCATTCTTTTTTTTATTTTTATTTTTTCGAGATGACAGATTTTGATTTTCGGAAAAATTATCAAAGTTTGAAAAATTTTTAAATAATTCACCAAATTTTGACATTTTCGTTTGTAGTGCCAAAAAGTTGCTATTAATATCTTCAAATTCTTCTTTATAACTTTTAAAAAATTTATAGAAGTCTATATTTATCTTTTTACAATGAGGACAACTCCATTGGAGTGATTTTGCATGATCCGCAAGGGCATCCGCGTCACGTGCTTTAAGTGTGGTACATTTCAAGTGGTAATTACCTAAGCATAACCAGCATGTAATCATGCGCTCGTTTGTAGTAATATTGCAGTTAATGTTTAAGCAATCCATAACTCGGTATTGTTATAATTATTAACTTGTTATTGAAGTAAAAAATTAAATGTTTGCTGGGATGATATTTAAACTCACAAATAGATGGCGTAATAAGAAAACGTTAGCAGGTACATAAACCAATACGGTTGTAATTCCAAAGTGATCTACAATGTTGTATTAATTCTTAAGAGAATTAGTATGACGCTTACACGCTTGCACCCACTGGTATTGACCAAAATATTGTTGATTAATAATTAATAAAAAAAAAACAATATGTCTCAAATGAAGAAAAATAAAATCGAGTTTCCAGTAAACAGGCAGGTAACACAAGAAAAACTTTATAACAACAGTATACAGTCACTGTTGACAGGCACTTTTAGACAATTCACGGATCAATCAGGCAAATATAAACACTTTAAATAAGAACAATTACGGAGCGACAAGAAAACACCTGCATACACCTTATCAGAGATGGATGTGTGGGTAATGATACCAATTTTTCATAAAAATGCCTGATATTTGTATCTGTCCAGTTTGGAGAGCTATAACTTTGAAACCATATTCACGAACTAACTTATAAGTTATGAAATGCGTGGTTAAAAAGAAAATATGTAATCGCATTCTTTAAAAAACGGAGTAGAGAGGATCTCAAATCCAGCCTGGGTCGAACAATTTTGAAAAAATTAATTTCATACTAATCATCTCACAATAATATACAAAAAAAAAAAACTTTTTAAAGTGATGGAAAATGTAATTATAATTTCTTATTTTATTGGACACAGACGTGGTTAAAAGTTCTCTGTAAACAAATTTCTCCATATTAGTTTTTCCACACTGTTCAACAAAACACTTACTAATCACACGTTCATTCAATTTACTTACATTTTCTTGTGCTCATCAATTTCATGATCCATATCTATATCAGTATCAATCTGTTCATCGCCTTCGGCATATTCCAATGCTGACTTGGGACTTTGTGATTTTTTGACTTCATCAAGTTGTTGTTGCTGTTGCTCCTCTTCTTCTTCTTCCTTTTCCACTGCTGTTAACGAGTCTGCATCGGCCAAATTATCCACAGCAATGGCCAAGAACACATTCAGCAATATATAATTGCCGCATATAAAAAGAATTATGAAATAAATACAGGCCAATATGCCAAATGAGAAAACACCACCATAAGCCCGTATGCCATCATACATAACAGCATTCCAATCTTCTCCAGTTAATATCTATTACACGATTCCATTACATTCGCATTATAAAATCAATTAAGGCCACCAGATCGGCCTTTATTAAAACGTACCTGAAATACTGTGAGCAGGCTTTGATAGAAGCTATCGAAATTCCATCTAGGCTTTTCTTCTTCCGGCTTAAAGGTGAAACGGCCGCCAAACACTTGCATTCCCAACAGGCCAAATATCACAATGAACAGAAACAGTAAAAGCAAAAGTGATGCAATCGATTGTATAGAGTTTAATAATGATGCAACTAGATTTGACAATGAACGCCAATATCTGGAAAATATAATATATGTACATATGTATAACAAATTCCACATATTGTACCATGTATTTATCTACATTTAACTCTTAGGATATAAATTTAGAAGTCTCCACTTACTTTGTGACCTTAAAGACACGCAGCAAACGTACACAGCGCAACACTGAGACGCCCAAAGGAGGCATCAGCTCGCTACCGGTCAACACCATTTCTGTTATGCTGCCAATGACTACGAAACAGTCAAACCGATTGAATAAAGATACAAAGTAGCCTTCAAAGCCCAGACTGTACATTTTCAACACCATTTCACATGAAAACAGAGCAATGAAAAATATGTTCGTATATTCTGAAAGCAGCAAAAACATATACATTATATAAACGTGACAAGAAATATTTAATAAACTATCATACCTTGGAATTGATCCAACCAGGATGGCTGCTTGTAATGTTCGGTTGCCAGTACGCCCGTATTTAGGAAAACTAGTACTATAATTAGCCAATAGAATGCTTGCGATTTGACTGCCTTGCGGCATGATCGTCTCAGTCGGCGATTGATGCGATCCATATCCTTTTTCTTTTTACGAAACCATGACTCAGTCTGTTGCAGTTCATACCCGTGATCACGTTCCCCCAATTGATTCGTCGACTCTATTTCATTAGAAACTTTTGTTTTGCCATCGGATGTTTCCTCGCCATCGATATCGGGCTCAATATCTTCAGCTTGTGTTATCCAATCCAAGTAACCGCGCAAATCATCCTCAATTTGCTGTTTTTCTCGTAGCTTTTGAAAGTCGCCCCGATTTTTTGCCTTCGTACGCTCTTTAGAAAATTCACCGGACAAAACACCAAGGATCAGATTCATCACGAAAAATGCCCCCAAAATCACCATAGACACAAAATAAATCCATTCCCAACTTGAACCCATAGCATCTTGTATCTAATATAAAATATGAAGAAATTTAAAATTTTCATCACCTTTCCCATGAATTTGCCACTTCTACTCGTATTACTACTTTGTAGTTGTGTTCTCCCTGACTCCGATCCAAATAAATTATTGTATTGTCTTCCAAACTACATAAACATGCATTGGTTTGCAAAAATACGATAAACCATTACGAAGTACGCGGTAAGATCCATTTCTTTTGGGTACCGACCTTACCCAGCATGGTATAATTGGAAATAAGCGTAAAGAAACAGAGTGGTGATAAGGGCCACAGTATTGAAAACAGCAACCCTTGTCGATACAAAGCCGTTTGGGGCTGCGAGTACGGAGTTGGAAAGTTGCGTGAATCTTGTCCACAGGACACTGTGGAATAGCGGAATCAAAGTCCTAGGAGACAACTCAAATGAGGATAAAACGAAGAGGGTAACAAATGCCGATTTAAGTAAGTTGATTGGAGTCCTGACGGGACATTTCAGCTTACGAGCATATCACCGAATTGGCGTTGCGGAGGAAGGCGAATGCAGGGCCTACAGGAAGGACACTGAGACAATGGAGCAGCTATATTATTGTCCGGCTTCTGTGCAGGCAATATCACGTTTTTTGTGGATAACACTTTACCATTTATGACCCGCATCAGGAATATTTAATGGAGAAAATTGAGAAACTACTTGCATGACACAGAGATCTTCTAGGGGTATAGGTTTCGCTTTTTCCTATGGGGCCCCCAATGGGCCTGTACTGGCTTAGGTGTATGCCTTTTGATATGAGTATCGTTATTCTCTCATCAACGTAATCTGAGCAAACATATTATACCTTTGGAAGTGAAGTATCTCCAAGATATGATTAAATTGTTATTGCGTTGCAAGCGAATCTTTAAAAACAAACAATACGTGCATACATTTTTCTCTAATTTGCTATGCAAAGAAAGAACAACAACAATTAAACATGTTGTCCCTGCATTTCATTGGGAGATGAGTGGGAATAAAAAAGAAAGTTTACTAAAATGATCACACAAGCGCTCAGGACCCGTACAGTGCCATAATTGTCAAGAATATGGCCATACGAAAACTTATTGCAAATTACCTACTGTTTGTGTTGTGTGCGGTGAACTACACAACACTGCTATTTGCAATAAGTCGAAGGACCAGAAGGAAAAGAAGTGCAGTAGTTGTGGAGGTAATCACACTGCTAACTACAGAGGATGTCCTGTATTCTCTTTTGTTAAACAAGCTATGAGCTAAAGCCTAAAGTAACTCCAGCTCAAGCAGGAAATACGTACTCCGCTACTCCTCCCCTAATGGCCCAACCAATCACTTCATATGTATCGTATGCTGACGCTGTGAAGACCAACTCTATTCCCGTTCAAAAAGTGTCACCACCAACTAATACAACAAATGCAAACCCAAGCTTTAATTTCAGTCGCCTTAAAGCTACTATAGACAATTTGGTGCAAACTATAAATAACTTTACAACACATATGACTAGCATGATGCAAGAAATGCTGCGAATGCAGAACACACTGCTTCAAGCATTAGTTAACAAGCCATGAACACGTTAAAAGTATGTTTCTGGAACGCGAACGGCAATCGCCAACACAAATATGAACTTGAGCACTTCCTCACGGTAAAAAATATTGATGTAATGTTGGTATCTGAGACTCATTTGACTTCGAGAAGCCTTTTTAGAATGAGTGGCTACACCTTATATGACACAAAGGACCCGAGAGGAAGAGCATGCGGAGGATCAGCAGTTCTAATAAAGTCAAGACTCAAGCACTATATTCTTGAGAACATTTGTGAAGACCATCTACAGGCAACAAATATTTGCATCGATAATTTTTGTTCAAATCTTATGATATCATCAATTTACTCCCCTCCCAGATTTTCAATCTCTGAGGATCAATACGAGAATTTTTACAAAACTCTTGGACCTTGTTTCGTAGCAGCTGGCGACTACAGTGCAAAACATACGTTCTGGGGATCGCGTGTTATTACACCTAGAGGTCGAGCGTTGTTCAACACAATTTCAAAAATGGGCTTGGACGTCATTTCGAGCGGGGAGCCTACTTACTGGCCTACTGACATACAAAAAATTCCAGATGTTATAGATTTTGGCGTCATGAAAAATATCTCTAGGGATTTAATTCATGTTGAAGCCTCTCATGATCTCTCCTCTGATCACTCTCCAACGATCGTTACAATTTGTAGCCCTCTAAGAAGCGACTTACCTCACCCATATGTGAAGGTGATAAATCGTGTTAATTGGCTGGGGTTCAAAAAATATCTCAGTAGTCATTGTACGGAAAACATCAAGCTTAGAACTTCCGATGATATTGAATTTAACATTGCCAATCTTACTGAAAATATTAAACAGGCTGCTAAACATGCCACTACTTCCTATCCGCAGACTGGGTTTAATAGAATTTATTCTGCGGATATTGAACGTCTCGTATGTGAAAAAAGAAGAGCTAGAAGGGAATGGCAACAGTACAGATCACCCCAACATAAAATCAGACTTAGAGAATGCACTAAACGACTCCAAGAGTTGCTTGCATCTGAAAAATCTGCTTCTCTTAAGAATTATCTGGAAGGTCTGGATGTCACAGCAGCATCTAATTACTCCTTGTGGCGCGCTGCTAAAAACTTAAAACACCCATTGAGTCTAAAGCACCTCTGCGCACTTCTACCGGAGGTTGGGTAAGAACCAATACTGAAAAAGGTAACATATTTGCCGAACATTTAAAACACGTATTTACCCCAAACACATGTACTGGTGCTGTTGATTTGCCGAGTGTACTTGCTCTACCCCCTCGACCCATAAAGTTTAAGATGCGTGATGTACAAAAACTAATTACGGAAACCAACCAGAAGAAGGCCCCGGGTATTGATGGAATTAGTAACAAGATGCTGATAATGTTGCCTCGTATTGCTATTAGAATCCTGCTATTCATTTTTAATGGCATTTTACGACTGGAGTATTATCCACACAGCTGGAAAGTAGCCATGGTCAAAATGATTCCAAAGGCGGGCAAAGATCTTACAAAGGCTGAGTCATAGAGGCCAATAAGTTTATTGTCAACAATTTCAAAACTCTTCGAAAAGCTGCTCATGACAAAATTGTCCCCAATTCTAACTAACAGTGGATGTATACCGGACCACCAATTTGGTTTTAGAAGTCAGCATAGTACCGTTGAACAATGTCATAGATTGGTTCATTTTATAAGAAGAACATTTGAAGAAAAGAAGTACTGTTCTTCTCTCTTTATTGATGTTTCTCAGGCATTTGATAAAGTGTGGCATGAAGGCTTAATTCTAAAATTGAAGACATATCTGCCAATAAACATTGTAAATCTTTTGGAAAGTTACATTCTTGCCCGGAAGTTCACTGTCGTGGAAGGAGACTTCATGAGTGTGCCCGAAACTATCTCATCTGGGGTACCACAGGGAAGTATACTGGGGCCAGTTTTGTATTTGATTTATACCTGTGATATGCCTTTAAGCAGTAATATCCTCACCTCTACATTTGCCGATGATACAGCCTGCCTTTGTATGCATGAAAACCCTCACGAGGCATCCCGTTATCTTCAGGAACATATTAAGCTGTTGGAACTGTGGTTGAACTTATGGAGAATAAAAGTAAATGAACAAAAGTGTGTTCATGTCACATTTACTCTACGAAGAGACACTTGTTCCCCCAGTCGAATCAACAACCAAGTTGTTCCTCAACATTCACAGGTGAAATACCTTGGTATACACCTTGACCGACGGCTTACATGGAAACACCACATTGACTCTAAGCTGACACAAATAAAACTTAAATTAACTCAGATACATTGGCTGATTGGTAGAAATTCAACCCTCAGTCTAGATTGTAAACTTTTAATATACAAGTCGCTTTTGAAACCCATATGGTGTTACGGAATTCAGCTATGGGGCACTGCTTCAGCTTCCAATGTAGAGAGAATACAACGAATGCAAAACAAAATTTTAAGGTTAATAACATCGGCTCCTTGGTACATGAAAAATTCAATTTTACATCGTGATTTAAATATGCCACTTGTGACCGCTGGAATTGCAAAATATGCAGGCAAATATTTAAGAAAACTCGAGTCCCATCCTTTATTATTTATATATTTAAGATTTGAATACTTATTGTTAGTTCAGTTGTGAAGATACAATAAATAAATATAAGCGTGAAAAAAAACTGATCTAGCTCATCGGAAGGTGTTTTGTTTCTGTATATGACTGTTATTTTTTATCTACTTCAAAATATTCGTGATTATGTTTTTTGTACATTCAGCATTTTTATGTTTGTTGTTGTTTGCAGTTCGATTTCAAAAAGATCCTCTTTTATGTAAAAATGTATGCTAAAGAGATGATAGAGGATCAGAGATTTACGTCTGTACCTGACCTAACCTGATGGTTCTCTTCGCAATAGATGAGAGGCACACATTGGGTGCGGATACACACGTGCCCCACATAGGGACGACATGGTAGCGAATTATGTACAGGCTGCAGAACCATATACAGACTATTTGCTGAAGTGCTGAAACTATCTAACCTCTTACCATCCCAACGGCCCAGCAGGAAGAAGTCCCCCTATCAAATGGACCACTCACCAACCACAACCGTCACGGCAGCCCTGTCGAATAGCAGCAGTAAATAGAGATATATGGCCTGAAGAGAGCATCTACAACACGATCACTAGCAACACATTTCTGACACACTCATCCGACCGATAACTCTTCCCGCATATTTTTGGATTTTACACCACAGCCACCACGTGATCTCCTAAGGGCCACACCAATAACCAGTTTTGGACAAATCCTAGGGGCTACTGGTTCTCGTGGTACCAGATAGGATCTCTGGTCGGCCATGTGTAAAAATACCTCCTACTTTAGGTCCCGTGCACCTCTACCCAGTAGGCAAGCCTAATTCCTTAAATACTTATATGCACGCCCGTTACCTTGTTATTTCAGGAATTGGATAGTAACACAATAAGTTTTATGGGTAACTGGCCAAAGGTCAAGGTCTGTAAAAATCATATTACCCGTCCGGACCAACCTACTATTATTTTTAATTTATTTGAATTCGCGCCCAATACCCTGCTATTTCAGGGGTTATCAGCAAAAAGGCCTAGGTCTGATAGGACAAGGGAAGGATACTTTCAATACAAAGCAATACCTAATTATTGTATATCTTGCTGACTATAACAGCCACACCGTTAAATATTCGTGCGGGTTACTCAGCATCCAATAAAAGCAATATCAAGAAAAACTGACTGCATAAAGTAGAGCGTGGGTACCTCCCATACAAAGTAATACATACCTATTGCATATCCCGATGACTATAACATTGACTCTTTGAAATTGGCATGGATTACTCAGTGCACGCAATCTCACGAAAAACTGGCTAAGTAGAAGCAAGGGTGACGGGGAGGGTTTAATTACAAGTATATCTGCCTAACTATAATAATGAGAATGCTCAAAATTGCTGTGGCTAGCTCTACAACCAATGCACGTAATCTCAGGAACAACTATGTAGTTAGGTAGAAGCAATTGGATTTGCGTCTACCACATTTCTCTGGCTATAATATTAAGGGTCCTTAAAGTTGATATGCTCTAGCGGTAGTCGCGTTTTAGGCAATACATTAGGGGGCAGAAGAATCATTCTTCCAAAAAAAAAACTAAAACTTTTTTATTAAAAACGTTTTAGCAAAAACTTTAACCGACTTCAAAAATAGGCTCTAAAAAGCCTCTACTCAACAGATTGCCTCGAAATGAAGTGGCATTTTACCTATCAAGATCTTGGTCCTCAATTCGATTTCCGTACTAATCGAAATTTTTAAGTATTATTTTGGTCTTATATTCACATTTATGCTTTTGTGCGTATTAGATTTTGCATTTAACATCTTTCTTGATGCCGTCCTCAAAGGTCTCCGTACGCAACGCATACATATAATAATGCTAAAATTATATTATTTTACTTTTTATTATTAGAAGAAATAAAAAAGGTTAATAAAATCAACTAGATTTTAATATTTTCCTCAATACAGAGAAATAACGTACCGTATGTACACTAGTTCTTTAGTACTTGTGTGTATATTAATATTTTAGATGTTTCAAACTTTTTAGAGCCTTTTTTCGGTAAAAATTTTTGCTAAGTTTTTAATTAAAAGTTAAGGGATGATTTTTGATTATTTTGTTAATCGGTATTTTTGAATTCTTGTGTTCGTAGGTACTATGGTGTATCATATTATATCAAACTGAGGCAATGATAGATATGAAATATACTTACATTGTATAAAACATCTGTCCAGCCTTCCAGAGTAACACATTGAAACACTGTTAACATGGAGAGGCCGAAATTATCAAAGTTCGTTATGCCCCAGTTGGGTCCCACCCATTCGTCAAAGCAAAAAAATTTTTCAGGGCAAGGAAATCCCACACCACACGGATGTAGTTCATCTAAGTCTCCTAAATATTCACCAGTTTTGGGATTTCTGCATGTTTTGTGCAATTTCCCCGAAAATAGTTCTAGGCCAATTATGGCATAAATGATAATTACGAATAATACTAGCAGCGCAATGTGCAGCAGTGGTATCATGGCCTTCAAGATAGAATTCAAGACAACCTGTAGGCCTGAAAATAAAAATAAATAATATTTGTTGATGCTGTAGAAATTATTGTAAAATACTTGGTACACCGGACACCAGACGCAACGGACGCAGCACGCGAAATGCTCTCAGCGCCTTCACATCAAAGCCTTCTTTGACTAAATTTGAAAGGGCAGTCGATATCATTCTAAAAAATATAATTTTATTATTTACGTAAGTTTTTCGAGTTGTATTGGTTTCATTAAAAATTAATTAAACTGGATCTAATTTAATTTCTGTTAAGGAAGTAGGAAAGAAGCCAATTACAGTACCGTGCGATGATTACAATTTTTTTTGCCCAAAATAGAAGAGCTACACTTGGATAACATGTGGTTTCAATAAGACAGTGTTTTCTTTTTAATCCAGTCCTAAGCTTTTAATATATATATATACTAGCGGACCAGGCGAACTTCGCCTCGCCCCAATTTAAGCCTTCAGACAAACCTTCTATTTTTTAATTTGAAAAGCCATTAAGTAATAATTTCAAACAAAATTTCATACAAAAACTCGATTTTCGATTTTTCCAATTTTCCGACTTTTCCGGAGGGATTTTCCAAAATTTTCTTCCATAAAAACCTTCTCCTCGAAAATACGAACAACTGACAAAAAGTTTTACAGAAATCGGCCAAGCCGTTCTCATTTTATGAATTATTGGATTTTGCCACGCCCCTCCGCCCACAGACCGAAAATAAAAAATCGGACTTCACAGAGTATTCTGAAGGTTCCCTGAAAATTTCGTCAAAATCTGCCAGGCCGTTTTGGAGCCATTACGTTACATACATACATACATACATACACCCATTCTATTTTATATATATAGAAGATATATATATATATATATATATATATATATATATATATATATATATATATATATATATATGTAACGTATGGACTGCAAAACTTTATGATAGGTATTCAATGGATTTTTATTTAAAGGCCGTAAATTTGCATGAATGCACTCTATAATTGTCAAAATCGTTCGTTAAAATCAAATATCTTGCGCTAACAAAACATCAAACGCATCGAACTAGCTTACGCATCGCAATAGACAGTAACGCGGACCGGGTCAGCTAGTATATCTATCTATCTTCTATATATATAAAATAGGATGTGTGTATGTATGTATGTATGTATGTATGTATGTAACGTAATAGCTCCAAAACGGCTGGGGCGATTTTGACGAAATTTTCAGGGAACCTTCAGAATACTCGGGCGGGTGACACTGTAAAGTCTGATTTTTTATTTTCGGTCTGTGGGCGGAGGGGCGTGGAAAAATTCAATAATTCATAAAGTGGGATGGGCTTGGCCGATTTCTGTAAAACTTTTTGTGAGTTGTTCGTATTTTCGAGGAGAAGGTTTTTATGGAAGAAAATTTTGGAAAATCCCTCCGGAAAGTCTGAAAATTGGAAAAGTCGAAAATCGAGTTTTTTTATGAAATTTTGTTTGAAATTATTCCTTAATGGCTTTTTACATGAAAAAATAGAAAGTTTGTCTGAAGGCTTAAAATTGGGGCGAGGCAAAGTTCGCCTGGTCCGCTAGTATATATATAAAATAGGATGTGTGTATGTATGTATGTATGTATGTATGTAACGTAATGGCTCCAAAACGGCTGGGCCGATTTTGACGAAATTTTCAGGGAACCTTCAGAATACTCGGGCGGGTGACACTGTGAAGTCCGATTTTTTATTTTCGGTCTGTGGGCGGAGGGGCGTGGCAAAATCCAATAATTCATAAAATGAGAACGGCTTGGCCGATTTCTGTAAAACTTTTTGTCAGTTGTTCGTATTTTCGAGGAGAAGGTTTTTATGGAAGAAAATTTTGGAAAATCCCTCCGGAAAAGTCGGAAAATCGAAAATCGATTTTTTGTAGGAAATTTTGTTTGAAATTATTCTTAAATGGCTTTTCAAATGGAAAAATAGGAAGTTTGTCTGAAGGCTTAAAATTGGGGCGAGGCGAAGTTCGCCTGGTATATATATATGTATATATATATATATATATATGTATGTATATATGTATATATATATATGTATATATATATATATATATATATATATATATATATATATATATATATATATATGTATATATATATGTATATATATATATATATATATATATATATATATTTAATATATATTGTATATACATAAAAATATATATATATATATATATATATATATATATATATATATATATATATATTTAATATATATTGTATATACATATAAATATAAATATAAATATATATATATATATATATATATATATATATATATATATATGTATATATATATATATATATATATATATATATATATATATATATATATATATATATATATATGACAAAATGTTGCTTAGGCAAAAGCTGAAGAAAAAAAGGGAAGATTCTAGAAAGGAAATTAAACTTACAAAAAAAAAAACGAGAAAAGAAAAGATTGAATTTAATGACATTTCAAAAGTTACAATAAAGTGCTGTATGAAATTATATGAGAGCAGTCAATCTCAACGACGTAAGAAATTTTACGCCGAAAAAGTTCAATCTGTTTCAACTTTTTCGGCGTTGAGAGGTGAAAAAGCCTGAGAGTGGAAAAGCTGAGAGATAAGTATATGCGGAGAAAAAGTCAAAAGAGTGTTCTCTGTATATTCAATGCAGTAGTAAACAGATGTGTTAACGTCGTCGACGACGTTTACATTAACAGCAAAATGATATTTTGCGTCGAACATCACAATTTCGGCGTTAAGACGTCGTCAACGACGTCGACATTAACTCTAGCATAATTCCCAACACTCCCTCTCGCTCTCATAAATTAGTTATAAATTGTCAGAAATTACACGTTTAGTAAATTTAATAATAATTGAAATTTTTCTTTAGATAATGCCTTTGTCAATATACTTATCCGCCGGTTGATTGACGCTTTACAAATATTGAACATTGATATCACCTCTAGCTTGAATGTCACAAGTGTAAAAATATTGAACATCGATATGTTTCGTCTTTGAAGACTCTGGACTTTTCACTAAAGTTATTGCTCGTTGCTTATCGCATTTAACAGGTGTCGCCTCAGCTATATTTACGCCAATACTCATCATAAGTTTTCGAAGCCAAACAACTGTTTTTGTTGCTGAACATAAGGCTACAAACTCTGTTTCTGTGGTGGAAATTGCTGTTATTGTCTGCTTCTTTGAACTCCAAGCTATAGGTCCGCTATTGATTGTAGCTATTCAACCTGTGGTACTGCGCCTTGAATCTAAATCTCCTGCCCAGTCCGCATCACAATACATTTCAAGAAAGTTATTATTCTATCCAATCCTATAAGAAATGCTTTTCTCAACTGTTCCTTTTAAATATTTAAGAATTCGTTTTATGCCTAGACAGTGTATTCGCAATGGATTTTCAACATATCTACTTAGTACACCAACACTAAACGCTATGTCTGGTCTCGTAGACACCATCAAATACATTAGAGACCCAATTGCTTCTCGATAAGGAAACTTTTCTTCTGATTTCGTATCAAGTTTTGAAAATCGAATACCTGGTTCAGCTGGAGTTGATGTCGCTGCACAATTTTCGTGGTTGAAACGTTTCAATATTTTTTTACATAAGCCTGCTGGTGAATTTTCAATCTCATTGTTTTTCTGCAAATTTTAATTTGTATACCAACAAATGATTCAGCAAGTCCATAGGTTATGTCAAATTCACGATTTAAAAGTTTAAGAAGATCTAGAATGAAAGATACATTATTTCCGCACACCAAACCATCATCTACATAAAGTGCCAAATAAGTTGTTATTTGTTGAGAGTTAAAATAAAATACACATAAATCTGCGGATGATTGTTTAAAACCATAATCAGAAAGAAAATTTACGATTCGTTTATTCCATTGCCGTGAAGATTGTTTAAGACCATATAGGCCCTTCTGTAGTTTACATACTCGTTCATCCTGTTCATAACCATAGGGTTGTTCCATATAAATAACTTCGTCTAACTCACCATGTAAAAATGCTGTTTTAACATCAAATTGGTAAATGTTCATATCATACGCTGCAGCTATCGACAACAATAAACGCACAGACTCATATCTCACTACCGGTGAATATATTTCACCATAGTCCACTCCTAGTTTCTGTGAGCAACCTCTAACCACCAAACGAGCTTTATATTTATCTATTCTACCATTTAATTTATATTTTCTTTTAAAAATCCATCGATTTGAAATTACATGCATATCCGGTGTACGCGGTACAAGAATCCATGTCTTATTTTTGTATAAAGAGTTAAGTTCATCTTTGATTGCTAAATTCCATTTTTCAGATTCCTCTCCTTTTAATGCTTCTTCTAGTGTAGTTGGCTCTAATTGTACACTACACACTTCACTATTGTTTTCAATTTTCTTTTCATTGCTTCGGGTATTATAGGGACTTCTATAATTTTGTCCACTAGTGTATTTTTTAAATTTATTATTATGGTCAGTTGATTCTTTCAATTCTTGTTGTTGTTCTCATTCTTCTTCTTTATAATTTTTATTTTCATTAATTTCAGCATTTATGTTGTTATTGTCATTATCATATTTTGATTTCAATTCAATTATTTCATTTATATTTTCTTCACATTTTTCGTTGAATATTACGTCCCTTCTAACATAAACCTTTCTACTTTTACGATCGAAAACGCGATAAGCTTTACTTGAATCATTGTATCCAACTAGAATGCACTTTACCGAATTCTTTTCAAATTTCGTTCGTTGTTCTTTTGGGATATGCACAAACGCCTCACTACCAAAAATACGCAAATGACTTACCACTGGCTTTTTACCATACCATTTTTCAAAAGGTGTACATCCTTCTATAACATCAGATGCAATTCTGTTTTTTAAATATACAGCTATATTCGTTGCTTCAGCCCATAGATATGTATGTTGGTAAGTTTCTGGCATGTAGCATTGATTTAGCACTTTCAATTACAGTTCGATTTTGACGTTCTATAAATCCATTTTGTTCAGAAGCTCGAGGGGTAGAAAGCTCTTGTTTAATTCCATTTTCGAGTAGAAATTTTCGAATTGAGTCGTTGCAAAATTCTAGACCTCCATCAGAACGAAGTATTCTAATATCATGGCCATCAGCTCTTACATCAGCGTAAAACGACATTAAGTTGGTTAAGACATCTGTTTTGCTTTTAAGAAAATACACAAAGCAAAACCTAGAATAGTCATCTTTTAGTAACATAAAATAGTTTGCACCATTTATTGAAGGAACACTAATTTTTTCACACAAATAAACATGAATCACTTGTCCAGGTTTAGTGGCTCTTCTGGCTTGATTTCTTGGGAAACTTTTTCTGTGCTGCTTTCCATAAGAACAACCTTCGCAAAATGGCAACATTTCATCAGCATTTAGATACTTCATATTTATTCCATTCACCGTTTTGTTATTAACCATTTCCTTAAGTGTCTTATAATTGACATGGCCTAGTCTTTGATGCCAGACTTCTATTGTTTCTGCAAGTGCTATATTTAAAACAGGTGATAAATGTTTCAAATTCATTTTGTACAAACCTGCTTCACGGGTTCCATAAACAACTATACAATTACCTTTCATGAAACATACACGACTACCACCTTCTTTAAAAATTACATCCATACCTTTTTCTGTAGCTATTGAAACAGATAAAAAATTCTTGTCCAAATCCGGAACTAATAAGACGTCTTTAATTGTATGTGTGAAATCGTCTATACAATTACTGACTAAAATATCACCAACGCCTTCGACAATCAGTTTACGGCCGTCACCAACTTTCACAAAATAATCACCTTTTTTTAAATATTAATATTTTTAAATAACTCCCTCTGAAAAGACATGTGATCTGTGGCTCCAGAATCTGCGTAGAAAACATTTTTTGATTTGTGTTGTTGTTTCATTGTTTGTAAAACAAATAAATGTGAACTGTTGCTTTGATGTTCTACAGCCTCTCGTTCAACTGTTAGTGAGTGTATTCGACTGTCTAAATGTTGTTTATTACGTTGGTCAGCCATCTTTTTAAAACATTCTCTTGCCCAATGTCCCTTTTTATGACAATAATTACAGGTCCCATTACGTTTTGGATTTTGATTACATTTTCTGTTTGCATTTTTATCCATTTTATTGTACTTGTGCGTACTTACTGTGAATGCTGCTTTAGATGTGTTGTTGTCGCTTGTGTCAGCTGCTCGTAAATTAAATAAGGATTCTTCATTTACCAGATGATCAGTTAACCTCTCTAAGTTTTGTTCATTTCTTGGAACAGCATACCAGGCAGTTCTTACATGGTTATATTTAGATGGAAGACTGCTTAATATTTTAGCAATGACCATTGCTTCTTTCTGCTCGAGATCGATATTTCTCAGCCTTTGATTTAAGGAGCATATATCTGCCGCAAAATCAGCAACACTTTCATTTTCATCCATCTTGCAATTTATAAATTTTTCCAGCAAAATTTGTGCTGACTGCTCACTTCTTTCCGAATGCACTGCTTTTAGCCTTGACCACATCTGAGCTGCAGTATTGCAGTCAGTTAAATATTTTAATTGGTCCAGCATTAATCCTCTCATGATAAATGCTTGGGCTTCAGCATCTTTATCATCCCATGTTGCAGGATTAGTTGCAGGTCGTTTTATTGCACCAATAATATAAGGCATTAACTTATTTTCAGTCATATAGATCTCCATTTGCCGGCGCCAGAGTTGATAATTTTGCCAATCAAACCGGTGGAGATTATATACTTTAGAATCAGACATGTTCTTCTCACTGTTTGTCTTTGATATTATTTGTGCAGAGACCTTGGAAGTTTCTTTTGTTTTATCCAGATTCTTTTCAATTAAATATTTGCTATAATATGCACTTTAATATGCACAGAATCTGGGCCCATAACCTTTTGAGAAATAAAATTCCAATTTAAAATTCAGATTATTTAGATTTTATTTATTGGTATTGACAAGATGTTGCTTAGGCAAAGGCTGAAGAAAAAAAGGGAAGATTCTAGAAAGGAAATTAAACTTACAAAAAAAAAACGAGAAAAGAAAAGATTGAATTTAATGACATTTCAAAAGTTACAATAAAGTGCTGCCAGATTATAATAATATTGAGAGCGTAATTCCCAACAGTATATATATATATATATATATATATATATATATATATATATATATATATATATGTATATATATATATATATATATATATATATATATATATATATATATATATATATATATATATGCATATATATATATATATATATATATATATACATATTATATATATATATATGTATATATATATATATATATATATATATATATATATATATATGTATATATATACATATATATATATATATATATATATATATATATATACATATATATATATATATATATATATATATATATATATATATATATATATATATATATATATATATATATATATATATATGTATATATATATATATATATATATATATATATATGTATATATATATGTATATATATATATATATATATATATATATATATATATACATATATATATATATATATATATATATATATATATATATATATATATATATGTAACCTATATATACACATATATATATATATATATATATATATATATATATATATATATATATATATTATTTTTGTTTACGTACCCTATGACAACTATAAAGAAATCCAGAAAGTTCCAGCCGTTTCTCAAATACGATCCCGGATGTAAAACAAATCCATAAGCAACAATTTTCATAAAACATTCTGAGGTAAATATAACTAAGAATATATATTCGACTTTTTCCTAAAAAAAATATGTAAGTATGTGTAAATTCGAGTGCATAATTGCGTTTTTACATAAAATTTAACGTACCAGAGTTTGATTTGTAACATTCGAATCACCAGATGGATACGGTGTGTATACTGCCAGCGCTACACAATTTGCGAATATGGTTAACAAAATGAAATACTCAAAGATTCTATTTAACAGAGAGTAAAGTATTAAGTTAAACGAGTTAAGAAAACCAAAAGTACAGATTAATGGTAAAACATAGACGACGTTTATTTATCTAGTAATCGGCAATTCGTCGTCTTGAGGGAAGGATAGAAATACATTCTTACTTGCAATTCTCTTTTGTTTTATAACTCGCTCTTTACAAACAATGATATTTTGATACGAAAAAACTAATTTTTTTTTGTATGTCAGAATTTCATCATGTGTACAAGAAATCTCTTTCAAAAGAAAATTTTTAAAAACTGCAGCAATAAGAATTGCTGGTGTAGCCGGGAACTAAATAAGAAGAAAGAAATAAGACAAAGAAGGGAAAATATCAAAGAAGAATGTTAATAAGTTTTAAGTCACTACGTCTAACAACATTTACTGATTTGTTCCAATTTTCTTTTATCCAATTTTTTTTCTTTTATTTTTCATATCGACCTGGTCTATATCTAACGCAATTTTTTTTTAAATTTCAAAGCAAAAACCCCTTAAATTGTTGAAAATTTAAAATCGATAGTTTTATCTAAGCATGTACCGCAATTTAGTCATCCAGGTGCAAGTGCTTGAGTGATACTTAAAAGTCTAAAGAGAAAAAGATCACCTCAACTAATCACGATGTTGAGAACATTAAACAGGCCGCTCAGCATGCGTCGTCCACCCATAATCGAATTTACTTCGCAGATTTAGAACGGCTTCCATTTGAAAAAAGGAGATTACGAAGAGAGTGGCAAAAATTAAGATTACCTCAGTTAAAAATTAAGCTAAAAGAATGCACAAAACAGCTAAGAGAAATTCTAGAATATATAATAATATCTTTGAAAGCTAGACGAAACATAACAAATAGAGTAGTCACCATGGCAAGCAACCAGAGGGTTCAAAAGCCTACACTGCATCGCCTAAATGGAGACTGGTCTAGGACTGACTCCGAAAAAAACGTAATTTCAGTAGCCATTTAATCACGTTCTGCTGACATAGTCGAGCTTCCACCAATTGCTGCTGAAGTATAAACATTTAACATTCATGAGACTCAAAATACTATTTTTGGCTTGAGCTTGAATAAGGTTGTAGGTACTGATAACATTATTAACTATCTTGTGCCTTCAACAATATCCGACAGAATTGAAGGTTCCGATGATCACTATGATCCCTGAGCGCAAAAAGGTAAAATCCCCAACAAAGGATGGCCTAGAAACCCCGAAAACTATCGCCCAATAGCGATTGATTCGGAACTTTTGAAAGAAGCATTGGAGTCCAGTATCGCTTCGTGGAGATCGCTCTACTGGTAGCATACTAGCACCCTCTCCACTTAAATCAATAGTCAATGTATACCGCAACTTATAACATCAGTAAGCAATACCAATAAAAAATTTCTAAAAATTTATTTGAATAAGTTGAAATTTTTATATGATCCTGGTCCTAATGGTGTTCCTGAAATGGTCACATTTGCTGATAGACACCTATTTAAGTCTGGATCTGAGCACATAACGCGCTCGCCTAAGACAGCAAGTCTGCCTAGAAAATCTTAAACGATTTCAGCTTAATTTGTTTTTTAAGATTTTTTTCCAATCTTTAATGTTTTTGCAAAAAGGATGCTTCGAGTCGACAATTTTTATGCAGAACGCCCGTACAGGGTTTTTCAAAGTTAAACAAAAGAGGGCCCCCTCTGGCCGATCAGGTTGTTGTTTGCCACCTCGGCGTTGTGGTCTTTTTTGGGTGGCGCCACTACCTGCTGTCTTTTGTTGATTCGCTCCGGCACCAGGAGTTGCTCCACATATCGTAGTACCATTCATAGTTTCAGGAATGTTTGGAAAACCACCTCCTGTAGCTGAAACGAAAAGAAAAATAGATAAAAGAACAAACACCACAAATTGAAATATGGTTTGAGGATTTGTTAAGATTTGTTTTTTAAGTTCTTATTTATTTTTTTAATAAAGAACTCTTTTTGATTATTATCTTAATTAACGACTTCTATACAACAAAAAACGAAAGCTCTACATAAGCATATTGCACTTTATCCCGATTTTCGAAAATCGAATTTTCGTCTCATCGGGACGTAGAGGGTTTCTGGCAATTAACATGTCAAAATATTTCTCCTGTTATAACATTGGAGAAGAAACTATAACAAATAATGCTCCCATCAAAATATGCATGCACCTAGCAAAAAAAAATATATTTGCATAAATGAGTAATATAAACTTGCACTGAGAGAAAAGTTGCGCAATTGAAAAAATGCTGTTACTTGTTAATGGTATGAATGAAATTCATTTAAAAAGGAAGTAAAAACTGAAAATAAACCTAAGAATTAATTTTACAGTGCTGTGAATTACTTTTATATAAAAGGAAAAGAAAAACCGTACTATATTTTTATTACATATTAACTTTTTTAAGAAATTAAAAAAGTAATTGCTTAAGGTAAGAAGTAATGAAAACTGGAAATAAAAAAAAAACATTTAGAAGATTAATAAGCTTGTTAAATCATCTTCTGTGAAATAGATATCATAAACGGGCTGAACAAAGTTTTACATACACTTAATTATGTCGTAATAACTCTTTCCCTTGTTCCGTAATAATTTCTGTGAAAAAAAATTATGTTCTTTAAAGATCTCTTCTTTCCCTTTCCTACAAAACTTATTCATAGTACTATGAAAAGTATCAAAATGCCTATTTAAAACGTTTGCTCTCTTTTTTTAGATATTTAATTTTTTATAAATTTAAACTTTAATTTTGTTCAGTGTGTTCAAAATGTCTTCAGAAAATTTCATACAATCCTGCACATGTTCACTCGTGGTTATCTCCTTGGCGACTAAATGAAAGAGTATAAGAATATGTTTGATTTCAATTTTCACAATTAAGGGAAGAGGTGCCTATTAAATCAGGTCAATGCAAGTCAACAGCAAAACCGCACGTGCGATATCGTGACATTGTCAAACTCCATATACATACATAAATACATACATATATAAGTAAATATATATATATATATATATATATATATATATATATATATATATATATATATATATATATATATATATATATATATATATATATATATATATATATATATATATATATATATATATATATATATATATATATATATATAGACTTTTCAGATGGTGTACTAGCAGTTGGTACAATGGGCTTAACTTGCTGCAAATGCCTAATAACAAGAGGCGTTTTTATCTTACCATATAAAGTATTAAGTTCCGTTTGATCCCTATCGGCATGACCACCACCGCTTTGTATTCCCACCCCATCAGCGCTTGCTCCAGGACCGGAACGTGTTAGAACGTCAGGGTGGGCCTTATTTTGATTACTGGCATCAAAATTCATCATATTAAAATTAAAGTTATTATTGCTATAACTTAAAAGTATATTGTGTCGTAAAGTGTCCTTAAAGTATAGAGCCCTGTTAGGGGAAAATAAATGTTGGATTTTATAGCTCGGCGTCTCCAAGTCACTAGTGGTCGATTCGCCGTCTGTAATTAAGTCGGAAAAACTTTGATTTTGGGTTTGTTTGTTAAGTTTTTCGTGAAATCTTAAATAGTTTCTCAAATTATTGCATAAAATTTTATTTTCCTTCTCTGCTTGAGAAAAATTTTCTATCAGAGATGGCGGCAGGCTACAGGTTTCATCGAAATCGCTACTGTTAGCAGAGACATTTGGTGTCTGATCGTTATCTTCTCGGTCATTAAAATTTCCACGATAATCAGAAGAGTGGTTATTAACAGGTCGTAACCCGAATGGCGATGAGGCAGGAGCCGGG
Source organism: Germaria angustata (assembly GCA_963681545.1). NCBI lineage: Eukaryota > Metazoa > Arthropoda > Insecta > Diptera > Tachinidae > Germaria > Germaria angustata. Next base: position 13,061,482 of record OY813003.1, on the reverse strand, counting down.
CCGTTGTCTCCGCTGGCTAAGCTGACTGTTCCACCACTGCCAGTTATACACTCGTCCGTGCAACTGTTACTTACAACAAAGCCAATTCCAAAACCCTCATAGAGGGTGTTGCTATTTTCGCCGGTTATATCACAGTTGCAACTATTGCTGCTACTACAACTGCTGCAGTAACTAAAACGTTTTCTACTTGACTCAACTATTAAATCGATTTCAGAATTTTGGGTCGGTGAAAGTGTCGTATTACACTTCAAAAGCTTGGGAGAGGAGTTTGTTGCCCCACCACCACAACTACCAGCACCAGTTGACGATTTTCGAAATGACTTTAGTCTTCTAAGATCTTCTATTGTTTCTATGGCGTCAAACTCATCAGAACGATTCACATTTTCTGGAAGACCGCTGGAAAACTTTTTATCGCTGGCTGCCGGAATACTTAACCCATTATTAACGTATAATTTATGGGAGTCATATTTGTAAGTATTTGCTGGTGGCTGTTGTTGTTGCCGGAGGCTTTTATTTTTATTGTCTTTAAGAAAAACAAAATGGCGCTTCTTACTGTAGTTATTAGTGGTCTTTGATGGCGTTTGTATTGTGTCTATAGAATTCAATGCATTATTAAGAATTTGGCATTTGACATTGTTGGCTATAATTATGGTGTTTGCTGTGGCAGCAGGTGTTTTATTTGTTGATTCCTTTCTCACTGCTGGCAAACATTTGATACTTACATCACTTGTGTAATCATATACAAGTGCCGGTAAATCGGATTCTTGTGGCAAACGAACTCTATTGACAAGGACTTGTTGCTCCTGAAACTGAATTGGCGCGGCTATATGTGCTACCTCTGCTTTCTGCAAATCTTTAGCCTTCTGGTCCGCAAATAATTTTCGTTTCCGTAAATGATTCCTAGAAAACAAAAAAGCTTACTTTAGTAGTTTTCCTCAAATTTCAACCGTATCACAGGAACAAATATTCGATATACTAAGATTCTAATATCAATTTATAGAAAACGGAGGACCTGTCACTCTTTTAATGCAACAGACTTATTTAACAACAAACAAAAAACAACTAAGTTGGCAAAATGCGCTTAAAATATTAAAAAAAAAAAATATAAAAAAAAGGTTTTATGGTATAATTTCGGCTTAGCTTCATATATAATTCTGTTTTTTCATAAGGAGATATTGGAGAAATTTTTTTCAAACTTGGCAATATTATTATCTTTCTAGTATAGGAAATAATTACTAGTCTCCATCTATATAAAAATAAATATCTATACAAAAAGGCAGTACCACTATAGCTAGACAGCCTAGATTCGGACTCACCGAAAATGAAAACGGGAGCTTCTTATCCAGGGGCACTAAGGTGCCCCTTTTTTGTATGGACAAAATTTGTTTATGATTTTTATTGCAACTACCTCTGAATGATTTCTGGAAGTACTGCTTTTTACTTTTTTTATGTGCAAATATGCACAGCCGTTACGAAGTGATGGAGAGGTAAAGTTTTCGCTCTCCTAATTTTTCCGTGGTTTATATGCGATTCCAAAAAAAAATAACTTTGAAAAAGGGAGTCAGATCCGAACAAAAATATAAATATGAAAACAAGGCCAAGCTCCAATCGGAAAATTTTAGTCCTTAAAAGCACTGAGATCCAAATGAAAACCAATTTCTTAAATGTTAAAATACCATCTCATTCTCAGGTAACCTGCTAACTTGGCAATACTGTTATATTTTTAATATGGGACATTTTCTCATGACGAAAAAAAAATTATGGGAGAAATGTTGCCAAGCTGGTAGGTTGCCTAGAAATGAGATGTCATTTCTCCTGTCAAGAACTTGGTCGTCACATAGTCATACTACTTTTAACGGCCGAAATGGTTGGATGGGAACTTGACCTCAAATATAAATGTGAATGTTTTTATTCAGATCTGCCTCCTTCCTTCCAAGCTATTAATTTACATAAATACATATATATGTATGTATGCACAAAACTTTTTTAATTTTTTATTAATTAGTAGTAGTACTTCTTTTAAAGACACCAATATTTCTTTCACTTTTAATATACTTGGTAGGATGTTACATAGTTTCACTCCTTTGAAAAGAAGTGACCCCTGCATTGCTGTTGTTGTCATGCTCTGTAGCTTAAAGTCTGCAGTGTTTCTCAGGTTATATGGTTGCATCTACCCTACGAAGTTTGGTAAATCTGATATGTAGTCAGGATCATTTCCCATCTTCATTTTTTTTTATAAAGATTAGTGTGTCTAGTTGTAATCTCTCATTGTATCGACCATTGTTTGTATCGGTGTACATCTATTGGATTTTAGCATAGCACGCATAGCTTGTGGTTTTGTCATTGTACTTTTACATATACATACATACATATATTCAATATGATGTTAAATTTTTAAGTCTTTCTCAATTATTTCATTATTTATCTCAAAACTTGCATTAGTCTCCATGTTTATTTCTCCATATTTATTTGTTTTTGTTTTGATTTCATTTCATTTTAATTTATTAATTTTTAACCATTTGCTTATTTAGTACATATCATTCAATAACATCCAATAACATTGTTCGCAACTATCTCCTTCCGCATATGTACTTATATCAGTGCGTCATCTGCATACAAAACTATTTCCCTGTCATCTAAGATATTTGGTATATCATTTATGTACATATGTATGTTAAAAATTATAAAGCACCTAGTCTTTACCACCGTGGTACATCAAATTCATTCTGAACTTCATTAGATTTAACTCCGTTAACTTTTGTAAATTGTTTCCGATTGGTAAGGCATAATTGAAACCATTGTAGCTCATTGCCGCGTTCTCCAAACATAAAAAGTTTCTGAGTCAATATATCTCTACCAATAGTTTTAAAAGTTGTTTGGAGACCTAGAAACATTGCCACTATCGTTAATTTTTATTGCTTCTATTTCCATCTGCGTATGACTTAATTGGCTGTTGTTTCACATGATCATCTCTTTCTGAAGCCAGATTGATATTTCAAAAATAATTTAAAATTTTCCATATACATATTTCTCTAATTGTTCTTTGACTATTTTCTTAACATTTTTGACACATATTTTTAACGTATTTATTGGGAGAAACTCTTCACATGTTTTCGTTTTTGATATTTTCTCTCTAGGTGCCACCATCGAGTATTACAAGTTTTCAAGAAAAACCCCGAATTCCAATGATTTATTTATTATCGTTTCCAAGTTTTCTTCGATGATATTCCAATTATTAAGTATTATTTATATAGAAATTTTGCTGTAGTCAATTTTATTATTTAAGCTTTAAAAGAATTTTGTATTTCTAATAGAGTTATTGCCGGGAATTTAAATCTAGCTGATATCACTGGCACATGCTTTATATATTGCACTTTTTCTATTTTATTTCTTATTGACTTAATACTATTTATAAAGAATTGGTTAAATTGGGTGGTTATTTGATAGTTGTCATTATAATCTATATTATTTAAAATCAAGTTTCTTATCGAATTTATGTATGTATGTTCTCTTAAGCGCCAGTACTGTCTTTTATTCTTCTTCACATTTCTTTTTGGTTTCTTGCATTACACTGTGTGTAATTTTTTAAGTCGTGGCAAAATAACCATATACGGACACCACTACGTGATAAAAGACTAAAAAAAAGACCCGTGTCTCCCAATTTTTCCCAAAGTCATGCACTTTTTTATGGGCCGCCAAAGATTTGGGGCCTCGGTATCATTTTCGCAAAAAAGTGATCATTTTCTCGGGCTCATATCTTGCAAACCGTTCCGAATTTCGATTTACTCTCTGAGGCAAACTTGTAGCTCTTGTCATAAAGAACAAAAATTGCGAACATATAAACTCAAAAAAACTTCACCTTCCAGATAAAAATCGCAAAAAACTTAAAAAAATTCGATTTTTTTTACCTTTTTCTCTTGTTCAGGTCCATAGGTAGCAAACCGTTCAAAATTTAAGGAAACAATCAACTACAAAAATTTACCTAAGATCTCAATAAACAAATTTCTACAACATATAAACTTCCTGGGAATAATTCTGAACACCGTTTAGGTAGCGCTTAGGTAGCCGCAAAAGTGAAAAAAGTGACGCGGTGAAAGTTATATAAAGTGCTACAACATAATTCGTACACAACAGTGTCAACTGACAGATTCAGTATGCAGTGTGAAAAAATTGATTTATTTTGCTACGTTTGCGGTCATCAAACCAGAAAAAAAACATCTACAAGATTTCAAAAGGAAAAAAATCTTTTAACTAGTGAATTCAAAAGAGCATATATGTACATTGTTTTTCGACGAAGTGGACTTGACCGGTGAAAATTACACACCTAATACAGTGTGTCGCCAATGTTATAACAATTTCATGGCATGGTTGAGTGGAGGCAGAGGTACTATGGTATTGTAAGCCGGTAAACTGGATTAATCGCCCAGGTGATCATGATGCAACCAGTTGCTATGCATACGTAAATTACACATGTCGTCTAAATCGACATGCTGAGAAGAACAAAATTTATAAAGCAACTGCAACAGCCACACTACCAGTGCTTGTACCTGAAAATTTTGTATCACCAAGGCCGCCAACTCCAGATCGTACTACAGAATTTACAGCAATGAGTACAGCAAGTGGTGTTACTTATGAAGATCCATTTGATACCGATTATGAGCCCCAACAGGGAAGAGATGGACCACAACTAATAACGCATTCGACTATTTGAAAAGCGTTTTCCCAAAGCGTAGCGATGACAAAATTAAAAAAGGTATTGTAGTAAATTTAAAACGAATTTTTGTTCACCTAATTGTACTATTTACACTATGTTAATGTTTTCTTTTCTGTCTTTATTTTTTGTTTTCATTTAACAGGCGTACTTAATGGCCCTTACATTAGAAAGCTATTCAAGAGCAACTTCGATTCATCGCTTGATGAAAATCATTCAATGGCATGGATTTACCTTCAGCGTGTATGCACCAGAGTCTTGGGAGGGGATCGAGACGCGGAACCGGAAGCAAGAGAATGGGTGAAAGAAATGCTGCATTATTTTGAGATAATCGGCGCATCGATGACATTAAAGCTGCATTTTCTTCATTTTCATTTTGACAACAAACAACTTCCTACCGAATCCGATGAGCAAGGAGAACGGTTTCACCAAACCACAATGCCCATGGAAAAACGGTACAAAGGCAAAAACCTCGACGCATTGCTTGCAGAGGTATGTTGGTGGAGTCACAAGATCACCCTGTATGATGTTAATGAAGTATTTGAAGAAGAAAGAGCTGATGATGGAGGGCAGTCTGGAAGCAACGTGCCTGTGGACACCATAAGTTCTGAATCAGAGTCAGATTCGGACGATTCGGACGACGATTTGGATCCACAACTTAAGAGAGCGCGATTTGCAAGTCCAGGGCCATCAACATTATAAACATAATACGAATACTTTTTTTAATATTTTTGTAATTGATAGCATAGTATCTCAATGTTGAAGTAAATAAAAAACAAATGAAATTAAAAAACGGTGTTCAGAATTATTCCCAGGAAGTTTATATGTTGTAGAAATTTGTTTACTGAGATTTTAGGTAAATTTTTGTAGTTGATTGGGAGACACGGGTCTTTTTTTTAGTCTTTTATTACGTAGTGGTGTCCGTATAAGGTTATTTTTTTCGTGTTGCACTGTGTTATTTATTTTGCTATTAATATATTTGTTTTTCCCATTCTCATTCTCAATTTCATTTTTATATACATACTTATAATTCTAAAACTAATTTGTAATTAATCCATGCATTTTCGGTATTTTCTGTTTTTCCTACTTGGTATTTTAAAGTCCTTTCTCTTTTTAGAGTTCTTAATTGTTCGTTAAACAAATTGTTGACATCGTTTTTTATATTTACCACTTTCTTTCTTGTGAATTTTCCAATTGGATCTTCTAGGCATATATCTATTTTATAAGCGTTATCATTAACACTATCACTTCGGTCACGGTGTAATATTACAATATTATTTTATTATTGAATTTATCTTTTATGCATTCAAAAAGTTCAATTTCTGTTTTGACTTTTTAGTTGTATTTTCATTTGATTTCCATATCTGTATCTTCGTGATCTGATATTTTATTTGCAACATTGTTTTTTATTTATTTATTTATTTTTAATTACATAATGTATTATTTTACTATTTTTGTGCATTAATATTGCAGTCCATTATCGCTTAAAACAGTTTCTAATCTTATTTAACATGTTTAATCTTTGTTCCTTCTTTGTTTCTTCTATACTTTCTTCAAAAACTTCACAGAACTCTGCTTCACTACATTATTATAATTCGATTTTTCCAGAAATTCGCCATATGCCCATATGCGCTAATCCAATACTTTGATTCGGCTTTCACATTCCATATCTTTTTTAAGTAAACACTAACTCCTCCTTTTCTTCTAGAGTTTGTTAATGTAGCATAATTATCATAATTTTGTAATTATATTTCCTGGTCTTCTCTATCGATCGTTAAGTGCGTTTCTGAAAGTGTTATGTAGTCTGGTTTCCTATTCTTCAGTCATTATTTTCAATTGATTAAAATTATTAATCATTCCGCATATATTTGCATATATCGTATATACTCTCTTGGATTGTTATATAATAAGACCTAACTCTTTTTTTGTTATTCAGTACATTTCGATTCGAGTTCGTGTTTTTAACTTAAGGTCTACAAATGGCTGATTTATTTACTATGGTGACTATGATGACTGTATCTTAGATCTGATAGGTTGGGATTACTTTATTCGTTTAATAGGTCTCGAAGATTCTTTCCACTTGGTTGTCACAGGTAATTTTTATTGATATTTTTTCACGCTAATATTTATTTATTGTATCTTCAAAACTGAACTAACAATAAGTATTCAAGTATAGATATAATAAGTATATATATATATATATATATATATATATATATATATATATATATATATATATATATATATATATATATATAAAAGTATAGATATAATTATTAGGCCCAACCAGTGCCGGACATAAACTTAGTGATAGTAATTAATAATATATAAGAGTCGCACTTAGCAGAAAAATATTTTTTAAAAATTTTCATCTGGAGTGTTGCGTATTAAAGCCGTAGTATCCCCCTTTTTTAAGCGGATGTGTCCAGTATTAGGATGGGACTCGAGTTTTGTTAAATATTTGCCTGCATATTTTGCAATTTCGGCGGTCACAAGTGGCATATTTAGATTACGATGTAAAATTGAATTTTTCATGTACCATGGAGCCGATGTTCTTAACCATAAAATTTTGTTTTGCCTTCGTTGGATTCTCTCTACATTGGAAAGTAGAGACTGAGGGTTGAATTTCTACCAATCAGCCAATGTATTTGAGTCAATTTAAGTTTTGCTTGTGTTAGCTTAGAATCAATGTGGTGTTTCTATGTAAACCGTCAGTCAAGGTGTATACCAAGGTATTTCACCTGTGAATGTTGAGGAACAACTTGATTGTTGATTCGAATGGGGGAACAAGTGTCTCTTCGTAGGGTAAATGTGACATGAACACACTTTTGTTCATTTACTTTTATTCTCCATAAGTTCAATCACAGTTCCAACAGGTTAATATGTTCCTGAAGATATCGGGATGCCGCGTGATGGTTTTCAGGCATAATAAGACAGGCTGCATCATTGGAAAATGTACAGGTAAGGATATTGCTGCTTAAAGGCATATCACAGGTATAAATCAAATACAAAACTGGCCACAGTATACTCCCCTGTGGCACACCGGATAAGATAGTTTCGGGCACACTCATAAAGTCTCCTTCCACAACAGTGAACTTCCGCGCAAGAATGTGACTTTCCAAAAGATTTAGAATGTTTATGGGTAGATATGTCTTCAATTTTAGAATTAGGCCTTCATGCCACACTTTATCAAATGCCTGAGAAACATCAATAAAGAGGGAAGAACAATACTTCTTTTCTTCAAATGTTCTTCTTATAAAATGAACCAATCTATGACATTGTTCAACGGTACTATGCTGACTTCTAAAACCAAATTGGTGGTCCGGTATACAACCATTGTTAGTTAGAATTGGGAACAATTTTGTCATGAGCAGCTTTTCGAAGAGTTTTGAAATTGTTGACAATAAACTTATTGGCCTATATGACTCAGCCTTTGTAAGATCTTTGCCCGCCTTTGGAATCATTTTGACAATGGCAAGTTTCCAGCTGTGTGGAAAATACTCCAGTCGTAAAATGCCATTAAAAATAAATAACAGGATTCTAATAGCAATACGAGGCAACATCATCAGCATCCTAAACTTTATGGGTCGAGGGGGTAGAGCAACTACACTCGGCAAATCAACAGCACCAGTACATGTGTTTGGGGTAAATACGTATTATAAATGCTCAGCAAATATGTTACCTTTTTTAGTATTAGTTCTTGCCCAACCTCCGGTAGAAGTGCGCAGGGGTGGTTTAGACTCAACGGGTGTTTTAAGTTTTTTAGCAGCGCGCCACAAGGATTAATTAGATGCTGCAGTGACATCGAGACCTTCCAAATAGTTTTTAAGAGAAGCAGATTTTTCAGATGCTAGCAACTCTTAGAGTCGTTTAGTGCATTCTTTGAGTCTGATTTTATGTTGGGGTGATCTGTACTGTTGCCATTTCCTTCTAGCTCTCTTTTTTCACATACGAGACGTTCAATATTCGTAGAATAAATTCTATTAAACCCAGTCTGCGGATGGGAGGTAGTGGCATGTTTAGCAGCCTGTTTAATATTTTCGATAAGATTGGCAATGTTAAATTCAATATCATCGGAAGTTCTAAGCTTGATGTTTTCCGTACAATGACTACTGAGATATTTTTTGAACCCCAGCCAATTTACAGGATTTATCATCATCACATATGGGTGAGGTAAGTCACTTCTTAGTAGGCTACAAATTGTAACGATCGTGGGAGAGTGATCGGAGGAGAGATCATGAGAAGCTTTAACATGAGTTCAGTCCCTAGAGATATTTTTCATGACGCCAAAATCTATAACATCTGGAATTTTTTGTGGGTCAGTAGGCCAGTAAGTGGGCTCCCCGCTGGAAAAGACGATCAAACCCATTTTTGAACGCTCGACCTCTAGGTGTAAAAAGACGCGATCCCCACAACGTCTGTTTTGCATTGTAGTCGCAAGCTGCTACCAAACAAATCCAAGAGTTTTGTAAAAATCCTCGTATTGGTCCTCAGTGATTGAAATTCTGGGAGGGGAGTAAATTAATGATATCACGAGATTTGTAAAAAAATTTTCCAATTTACCAAGGCAATGGAGCAATCTCCAAAAACACTATTGATCCACCGCCAAAAGGGGGTGACCAGTCCGAAATCATTAACAACCCCCATCCACGAGACCTCAACCTACAAGTGGCCACGATGGTTTAATCAGCCGCTCCCTAGGAAAGATGGCAGCTCTGGCTAGACAGCTAGAAGACCTTCAGTTGCAGTCAGGTCAGGATGGGCCTTATTACGATGTCAAAAAAGCCACCATCACCAAACTATGGCAGCAGCTAAAACTACTTAATGATGAAGTGTTAGATAAATATTCCGATCCAGACCTCGCCGGTTATGACACAAGCAGATACATCCATCTCGAACAAGCCGCTCAGTTAGCGATCATCCAGCTTACCGCGGCTAACAACAATCACCACTCATCCACGGGGACTATGGCTCGACCATCTACCCTACCATTAACCACAATCACTCTCTCTCTAAATTTTAAGGTGATTATATGAAATGGACATCGTTTTCTGACTTATTTAAGAAAACTATTCATGAGCAACAGATGTCAGACGCTCACAAAATGTTTTATCTAAAGACCAACGTTACTGGTGAAGCAGCGAAGCTTATTAATCATCTCGCTGTTACTGCAGGCAATTACATAGCCGCTTGGCAGTTACTACAGGATCGGTATGATAATAAACGACTAATAGTGGCAACAGCGGTTCAGAGACTGCTAGACCAACCATCCGGTGCATCGACATTAATGGCCGTTAAGCGATTGCACGAAACAACGAGAGAATGTCTGGCAGCTCTTTCTAATATGGGGCTCGAAATCTCGACATGGGATCCACTGCTACTCCACCTTCTGGTCAAAAAGTTGGACAAAACTGTATACACTCAATATGAGCAATCGATCATCGACCCAAAGGAAATGCAACCAGTCAGCCAATTTCTTACCTTTCTGGAGAACTACTTTCACACTCTGGAGGAAATAGGACACAAAGATAAGACATTTTCTCCTGCTAGCGAAACATGCACGCTTACGGCACATCCCCGCCATGAGAACCAACGATGCCTAGTTTGCAAGCAAGAATGTCACCCATTGTATAGATGCAGAGAATTCATCCAGCTAAGCCCTGTAAACAGACTAAACTTGATACAGAAACATAAACTGTTCGTTAATTGTTTTAGTCACAATCATTTGACCAAACAGTGCACAATTTCAGGCTGCTGCCAAAAATGTGGAAAAATGCACAACACCCTGGTACAGTTGGAACAAGCCCCGCAAAAGAATTCAATATCCAGGAAGCGTAACAAATCAAAGGGGGAAACAGAGTCAATCAATGAAGCAGTTACAACGAATAACACCTCGACGCTACACGCAACATCTCTAGTCAGCACACCAACAGCAGTTGAAAGCATGGCGGGAAGTTACACTAACAAAAGACCATATGTTCTACTAGGAACAGCGTTGGTAAAGGTCAAGGCCTATGGTCTGGAAACTGAATGCAAGGCAATCCTTGATTCAGGATCACAAGTCATTTTGATCACAGAACGATTAGTCAACCGGTTTGGACTCCCAGCACGGACTACTTCTGTTTCAATCAACTGTATTGGAAAAACCGTACCAAGGTTCAACACCGAGTCAACGCTACAATCTCGGCTCAACAATTTTTTAACACGGCTTGAAGCATTCGTATTGCCCCAAACAATTCCCCTCAACCCGCTCAATCGCTTACAATCGACAGGTGGTCAATTCCCAGCAATGTAGCATTAGCGGACCCAACCTTCAACCGTCCAGAAAAAACGATATTTTGTTAGGGGCGGAATATTATCATCAACTACTCACGATCGGACAAATTAAATTAGGCAAGGACCTTCCGCTGCTACAAAATACAGCTTTTGGATGGATCGTATCGGGAAAGGTATCTGGTGAAAAGCTCTCATCAAAAATCTGCGGAGTGTTAACAGAAGAGGATAAAATGAATACAGCTATTGAGCGATTTTTCAAACTCGAGGAGGTTGAATTAAGAGAGCAAAATTTATCACCCTATGATGGACAGTGCGAAGCACATTTCAATCAGCATACCACACGTGAAAATGATGGTCGATTCATAGCACGACTGCCGTTTTGTGCTGAAACATCTTTATTAGGGTCCTCACATAGTATCGCATTCAACCGGTTCCTCGCACTAGAACGTGGATTATCAAAAGACCATTTATTGAGGATCAACATGCGCTATTTATGAAAGACTACGAAACAATGGGGAAAATCATTATAGACGAAGTAAAGGGGCACACATACTTCATTCCTCACCACTGCGTTTTGCGACCCGAAAGTAGTACAACTAAACTCAGAGTAGTCTTCGATGCGTCAGCAAAAACGTCCTCAGGAAAATCCTTAAATGATATTCTGCACACTGGACCACCACTACAAAATGGTCTATTTACGGTTCTATTGCGATTTCGGCTGCCACGTTTCGTACCGCCAAATTTATATCCACCGCAAGGACCGACAGTACCAGATAATTCTCTGGCGAAATAATGCCTCTGACATTATCATCATGCAGCAATCTCAACTCAGCACATTATTTGCACCTTGTTCATCTCTCTAGCCCATCAAGGGCAATATGACCTGTTTTATATTCATCCAGTACTACAGCTAATGAACGACTCTGTAGTGGCTATCATACCACGAACTAACATGATGGCTCTCAACGCTCATCGTGACGAATATTTCCCTCTAGAAGCTAAGTACCTGCAATAAACTTGAGCATAACATTTTCTTATGCCCACACATTCAAGCTGCGTATCATAGAGGCTCTCCAATTTGTCGCTGTGAGATACATTTATTCAACAATGAATCCGACTCAAGCTGCAACATAGAGTTGATAAGCAGCAATAACGTATGGTACCAACTTTATAACAAGAACAAGTGGCTGCTCGCAACTCAACAGCAACTAAAACTAAGCACAGTATGCAAGGGTGAAAGCAGTTCTCAATTGCTGGAAGGTACCGGGTTGCTCACGCTTCCAGCAGGGTGTGCAATGAAAAATAGTTTAGTTGTTTATTTAGTAGTATTTCTAATACTTTACAAATTTTACAAGTTTACAAATTTACATATTTATATAATTAGAGTTTTTTCTCTATTATGCATGATTGACTGTGTTATTTTTTACAAATTGTGTTATTTTTCTCCTACTTATCTTAATATTTCTTTCTGTTTTTATATCATTTGGTAACATATTGTATAATTTAAGTCCTTTAAAGAACAGAGATCGTTGCATTGCTGTTGTTGTTACCCTCGGTAGTCGGAAGTTTTCAGTGTTCCTAAGGTTGTATGGTTGTAATTCCCTCACGTAGCCTAGTTGTTCTGTAAGATACTCCGGTGCGATTCCCATTTTCATATTCTGAATGAAATGCAGTGTGTTTAGTTCCAGTCTTTGGTGAATATTTAACCATTTCAGTGTGTCTAGCATTAGTTGAATTGGGGTGTATATGTTGCATTTTAGTATCGACCGCATAGCTCTATTCTGGAGTTTTTGTAATCTTTCTATTTGTTTTGTTGAGCAGCATGTGTATAAAATTGTGGAGCCGAATTCAAAGTGTGGTTTTATCATTGTGCCTTCGTAGACTAGTAGCTAGTGTACTAGACTGGTAGTCCGAAGGTCGCAGGTTCGACTCCTGCCGCAGACTCCGGGTGTCTCTGCAGATAAGCCAAGTAGCTTCGCAGTTTGTGTTTGTTAATTAATTATAAAAAAAAAAATAATAATAAAAATAACGAAAAATTTCTCTCTTAATTGTATGGAAGTATATGTATTGCCGTTATTTGAGATATTTTATTTCTAACCCGTTTAAAAAAACCAATTTTCTTCCCAATTTTCTTACATATATAATCAATGTGTTCTTTTAGTTTTAGATCTTTATCGATTATAAAACCGAGGTATTCAATTTTTGTTACTTTTTCTATTTCTTTATTATTAATTTTAATTATTGTTTCACTGTCCATATTTATTTCCATTAATTTAGTTTTGCTTTCATTAAGTTTTAATCTATTCATTTTAAGCCAGTTATTTATTTTATTTATGTCGTGCATTAGATTCTCTCTACATTCTTCGTCTATGTCTCCTTCAGAATAGATAAATGTGTCATCCGCATATAAAATTATTTCACATTTTTCTAGTATATTTGGCATATCATTTATATATATTATGAATAGTAGTGCGCCTAGAATAGAACCTTGAGGTACTCCAAATTCATTGCTTACTTTGTGTGATTTTACATTATTGACTTTTGTAATTTGATTTCTATTCGTAAGATATGATTTAAACCATTTTAATTCACTTTCTCTGATGCCATACATATATAATTTTCGAATAAGTAGTTCTCTGTCAATGGTCTCAAATGCCCTTTTGAAATCCAAAAATATTGCCATTATCTTTTTCGTTGTATCCATATATTTCCATCTGTTTATTGCATAATTTACAGTGGTTTCGCATGAAAATTTTTTTTCTGAATCCAGATTGATATTTTGAAAGCAAGTTGTATTGTTCTATATACGTTTCCAATTGTTCCTTAACAACTTTTTCCATAATTTTTTCGCATGTTTTCAGGGTATTTATCGGACGGAATTCTTCACATTTATTTGTTTTTGCGATTTTTTCTATTGGTGTTATCATTGAGTATTTCCAGCTATCTGGGAAAACTCCTGTTTCAAATGATTTATTTATTATTTCATGCATATATTTTCCTATAATCTCCCAGTTGTCCATAATGAGCTTAATTGTAACGTTGTTGAAATCTGGTTTATTTTTCATATTTTTACAAATATTCTGGAGTTCTTGCATTGTTATTGTACGGAATCTAAATCTAGTTGTTATCATAGATATGTTGTTTATATATTGCATATTTTCTATTGTATCATTTACTGACTTAATACTATTCACAAAATACTCATTAAATTGGGTTGCTATTTGGTAGTTGTCCTTATATTCTATATCGTTAAATATCACCACTTTTATCACAGCTTTATTTTTCTTAAGGACTAAGTCTTTGATTTCTCTCCACATTTGTTTTTGGTCTTCGGCATTATTTATTTTTTTATTTATGTAATTGTTCTTAGCGGTCTCAATTTTGGTTTTATATGTATTTCTAATTATTTTATAATTACTCCAAGCTGTATCTGTATTTTCTGTCTTAGCTGTTTGATATTTAATAACTTTTTCTTTCTTTAACTATTTTAGTTCTCTGTTAAACCATTTGTTTATGTTACTTTTTGTATTTATAATTTTTTTCTTTGTAAATTTTTTTATAGTCTTTTCAATGGCTGAATCAAAATTATCAACAGTCTTATTTAAATCATCGTTTTCATTATTTCTTAATATTGTACTAATTTCCTGACTAAAAATCGTTCTATTATATTTAAATATTTCTATTTCTTTTTCTCGATTTTCTGTTATGATTTTAATTTTGATGTCTATGGCTTCATGATCTGATATTTTATTTGAACTGATAGTTGCTGCTGATACATTTTCATTATTTGTGATGACGTAGTCTATAATTGTTTTTGTGTTTTCTGTTATTCTCGTATAATCTGCTACTATTTGTTTAAGTCCATTATCATTAAGGGTACATTCTATTCTTTTTTTATATGTTTCCTCTTTACACCAGTCTATGTTGAAGTCACCTGCTATTATTATATCGTGCTGTGCCTCGCATATTTCTTCCATTACTTGTTCAAAAACTTGACAAAATTCTGCTTCATTGCCGCTTGGTGATCTATAGACCGCTACTATTATAAATTGCTTGTTCTTGATTGTTGCCTTGTATGCACTTATCCAATACTTATAATCAGAAAATTTTTCCCCAATTTTTATAACGTTCCATTGCTCTTTCCAATAAATCATAACTCCACCCGTTCTCTTTGAATTTGATCTTGTTGTATTCTGATCATAGTTTCTTAGTTGTATTTCTTGTTCTTCTATGTCCTCTGTTAGATGTGTTTCTGTATTCTCTGTTTGATGTGATGTGATTCTCATCTAGCCCCATGTTTAACTTCTTATTCGCTCTTATGCAATTAATACATTTACTTTTTATCTCATTTTCACATTCACTTGATCTTCGTTTCTTCGTTTTTACATTCGCTCGCTTTATGATTATACCCTAGGCATTTATAGCATCTAATTATGTCAGTCCCATCATAAACTCTACATTTTTCCCATCCAATGTTTAATTTTTGTGCTGTCTTTATCTTTGCATATGTTTCTTTATCCACTATTATTTTAGCATTGTAAATTACCTTATTATATCTTTTAACTTCATATACTTTTACTATTTTTATGTTATGATCTTGTAGTTGTTGATTTTGTCTCTTTATTTTCCCTATAAGTTCTTCATCTGTGTATCTAAATGACATATCCGTTCTAATTAATGACATATCATTTTCATTTGGTGCCTTTATTTCATATGCTTCACCCATTTCATTTCCAATAGCATTCTTTATCTTATTCCTTTCCTCAAGAGTTTCACTTTGTATCACAATTGCACCATTCTTTCTGTTTTCAATGCTTGTAATATTTAGGTTAATCGGATCCACCTTATTGTTTAAGTCCTCTTTTGTTTTTTCTATTCTTTGTTTTTCTTTCGGTTTTATTATTAGGGGAACTTGTTTTTTAAGTCTGGCAATACCGTATTTTGTATCGCATCAGCAAAAGATAGTTTGTTTTGTTTTTCATTTGTTTCTTTTATGACTTTTTTATTTCATCAAACATCTTTACATTGCTTTCTTCCAGTGATTTATAAATTTCTTTATTTTTATTTTGAACATCGCTTACGACTCCATATAGTTTTTTTACTTCATTTACATTATTTTCGCATATTTTTTGTACATTATCTATTTTTTTAAGTCGCTCTTCGTACCTTTTTTCTATTGCTTTCAATAACTGTTTGATTTCGTTTTCATTTTGCCTCAGGGAGACTTCAAATTCTGTTTTATATTCGGCCAAGTTTGTTTTGTTTTTGTTGACACCATCTTGGATTTCTCTCAAAACCAAATCTACATTGTAAATATATTGTACACAATCGTCACACATATATCTCACAAAGGGATTGCATTCCAAAACCTTTGAATGCCACACACTCCTGCACATATTATTCCTGTCTCGCCACGAATTGTTCTTTTACATTTATGGTATTCAGCCATTGCAGTTTCAGCTGTATGTTTAAAATCGTCTTATGTGTATTAAAAATAATGTTTATATATATTTTTTATTTCATACAACTGAGATTCAGTTTATTTATTGGCATGTATAGTTTTTTGCTTTTTTTTTACCAATAATTATTTTATTTTTCTTAGATTCGCAGAGCTTGCTTAATTTTACGTTTTAACTCTCTTCGTTCGAAGTACGATGTTATTGCCATATACGGGCATCTCATCTCATCAAACTTGCATTCATCATATACTACGTTTATACGCACGTCTTATTTGCAAATAAAAAAGAAGAATGTTGCCGTATAGCTTTTTTATTGTAACTTATTAACTCACTTAAACAGGTCGTGAATAACGACACTACTTGAAAATAAAAAGTAAGACGTTGCCACTTCATGAACGTTTTTTGTGTTTTACTTACCAAACAATCATATTTTCGTCACATGGCATCACTAATAATAACATAAGTTCTGTATGAAATTTCCCGTATAAACAGTGAATTAGTTATTTGCAAATAGTTCTATTTGCAAATAAGACGTGCGTATAAACGTGGTAATATACAAGCAATGGGATGTCATTCCTTCACCTCCAAGAAAGCGTAAACAACCCCTGTCATATACTTCGACAATTGAAAAGATAACCCATCTGCAGGAAGACGTCAGGGCACAACGACAAGAATTTCCTCTAGCAAGAACCCATAAAGTACATAGCTTAACAATTAGCTATGTTGGACTAGCCTTGATTTTAGCAGTGATAGTTGCCCTGATAGCAAAACAAAGGTTGAAGAGAAGACATGACCTGATCCCGAAGCACCAGAACCGTCTCTACGATCCAACTGGAATGTTTCATTGGAACCCACTTCAAAATAAATTGCCGGAGATCGCTTATTCGCACTTTTCAATCCCCTTCGGGCCGCAATATGTTAATTCATTTGAGTTTTTTTATTATTAAAAATAAAAACAACTCTCAATAGAATTAATAATACTTGAACAAAATCCGTACCTCTTTTTTACGTTCTTATTTTTCCCACATTTTGGCGTGAGAATTACAGCGTTTGCATAATTCATAGCTAAATTAAAACAAAATATTTATTTACACGTGCTAAATCAAATAACTAGTCAGACGTTGGAGGAATTTAATATCTGTTTGGCCTTTACTTTCAGTGAGAAAATAATTTGCTTATTTAATTCACCAGCCAGACAGTTATGAAATCCAATATCTGTTTTCTGCTAACGGTGGGAAAATAATTACTGCAGCAAAAGAATGAACGGTTTCCGGCCTGCTAAAAATTACAAATTTTACTTTTTTTAATTGTATTGTATTTCTATTTGTATTTATATTTGTAATTTTTTTCTTTAAATACAATAAGTTTTTAATAAAATTAATGATTGAACGATTGTGATTCATCAAGCAAACATCGGAATTTCATTTTCGCAACAAGTCAGTTTACGTTGTTCTTGTGTACCACTTGAAAAACTGAATTAAAAATTATCGCTTGAATTATCCTGGTGAACTACAAGGATAATAAAACTTGGTGAATCACCAAGTTATGCATCGTGGCAAAGTTGAGCAAGGCAAAGGAGCCTGCGCTTAGCAGTGTTCATGGCTTGTTAACTAAAGCTTGAAGCAGTGTGTTCTGCATTTGCAGCATTTCTTGCATCATGCTAGTCATATTTGTTGTAAAGTTGTTTATAGTTTGCACCAGATTATCAATAGTAGCTTCAAGGCGACTGAAATTAAAGCTTGGATTTGCATTTGTTGTATTATTTGGTGGTGACACTTTTCGCTCTGGAACAGAGTTGATCTTCAGAGCGTCAGCATACGATACTTCTGGAGTGATTGGTTGGGCCATTAGAGGATAAGTGGCGGAGTACGTATTTCCTGTTTGCGCTGGGGTTATTTTAGGCTTTTGACTCATAGCCTGTTTAACGAAAGAGTATACAGGACATCCTCTGTAGTTAGCAGTGTGATTACCTCCACAATTACTGCACTTTTTTCCTTCTGGTCTTTCGACTTATTGCAAATAGCAGTATCCTGTAATTCACCGCACACAACACAAACAGTAGGTAATTTGCTGTAAGTTTTTGTATGGCCATATTCTTGACAATTATGGCACTGTACGGGTCCTTAACGCTTGTGTGGTTCTTCAATTGTGATTTTTCGGTATAATAGTTGGGATGGGTCTCATTTTTCTTCAATATTACATCATTTGGTTCCAGGTCAACACGAAAAAGAGGATGGGGGATCTTATCCCTGTTTATTATGTTAGATACATTTTTTACCTTAAATCCTTTCAGGGTGAGAGCAGCTTTTATATCATCAGGAACAACGTAAGAATCTATGCACTTCAATACGATCTGTAGGCCTTTAGCACTCTTAAGCTGGAATATGTAGAAACTTGTTTTATTTTTTTTCAAATTCTTTAACCATTTTGCGGAAATCTTTTTCTTCATATATTTGAATTTTTGTTTCATCAATGTTACCACGTTTTATTGGAACAATGTGAAATGCCTTTTCACCAATGACCGAGATTAATTTCCTGATAAGGGTGTTCGAATTCTTTTCCCTAAAATAGATTGGTTGTGGTTTGGAGGTTTTTTTCGAGGATACTTCGGGTTTGTCATTGTCATCCTGCAATATCTTAAAACGATTCTGCCGGTTAGCTGAGGCCGCGCGGTTATCCCTGGATATCTTGGGAACCGAT
The DNA here is from genome assembly GCA_963681545.1 of Germaria angustata. Taxonomy (NCBI): domain Eukaryota; kingdom Metazoa; phylum Arthropoda; class Insecta; order Diptera; family Tachinidae; genus Germaria; species Germaria angustata. The sequence continues at coordinate 13,042,336 of OY813003.1, read as the reverse complement.
GACATTTTTGATGAATTTGGGCTTCGCCCGCGCTTTACTACTGTAATATATCAGTCCATTCCGACAGGCAGCTTTGGTTTCTGAATACTATTGTCTATTGTGATAACTTGGTTAAGTGATGAACACGAGCCCGGAGCCGCAACGGTAATGTTAACGAATCACTGCTTGGCATTGGAGTAAGCGAAGTTGATCGCTCGCGTAAAATTGGCTTTGCCGTTAAAAAAGACTATCATTAGGTTTTTTATTTTTATTGTTTGCATTAAGAGCTTCAGAACTCACAGTAAAATAGGCATTTCTGCCGTTAGAACTCACAATTTTTTTAGGTACTCATGCAGAGTATTCCTCAGTCCTTTTTTTGTTTTGTTTTTGTTTTTCCAGATTATGTGAAAATATTATTAAAGCAAATAAAGCAAATTTATCAAAAACAGTACTCATTACGAATATTTTTTTGTACTTTTGTTTGTTTAATATGAAAAAACCCGCTAATTCGTGTGATATTAAATTTCTATGATATTGCAGCGTTTTCAACGAAAAAAGTGACAAACCCGTGTCCAACATTACATTATTGAGGCTCAAGCCTAAACTTCTATCTACTCTTTTAGAATAAGCCTAACTAACTAACTAATACTGAATTTCTCATGATGAGCATAAGCCCGTGGCAATGCCTCAAATATTGCCGTAACGCGCTCCAAATCGTACACTAATCCATGGATATCGAACACTAATCCATTGATTGTTAGTACTTTGGTTCGGTCTTCAATATCATAAGATTTTAGACAGCTACAATAAAAATCCTAAAAAAAAGTTTGGCGCTTACAAATAAGGGGCACCCTAGTTCCCAGAAAATTCCTATATTGGGATTTTTCCGATTATTTCCTCATCAAGACCTACATGCATTTATACGAAATTGGGCTTTCAAGTTATAGTGGAAATGCACCTAATCTCCCTGGTACCGACAGATAGTATGTTCCCGTTCCTCTGAAAACCAAATTTTAGCTATCCAGATAGTATAATGGAAGCGCCCCATAATATTGATGAGTGAGTCATTGTATGCACTTTTCACACCTAAATGTTTCATTATTTCACGCAAATGAGTTCGCATAAAATACACACTGTGCTCATAGGTCTAGAGCCATACTGCACGCCTTAATGGTGCTATGAGATTCAGTTATGGGGCAAAACCTTGTCATTTAATATAAAAAAATCAAAGACGCCAAAATAAAACTATCCTAACAATAACTGCCGCTCCCTGGTATAAAAGAAATTTACGCAATCATAAATATCTAGACGTTATATTATTTAAGACTGGACTTTCACATCAATGAACTTGGGTCCCATTCAAACCAACTAGTCCCCAACACTCTAAATTAGGAGGCGACAATCGGCTGATCAGGAGGATTGATCTAAACAAGGATTGATCTAAACAAGGTACTCCCTTAAAGATAATCACATCAGAAACTAACTTTTTCTGCCATTGGCTGGACTTTTTAATTAGTTACTTAAAAGTTATTTCAAAAACCAGTGGAGCTCATAGTTGGGAGAACATCACCTTCAAAATCCATAAAAATATGTAGATAACAACCAGTAAATTCTTAAAATTATTCAAAGAGATAAAATAATTTAATATAAAACGGAATAAAAGTCTTAAAAATTGATGAATGCGACTAGATTCAAATTGTTTATATTATGGGTGAATACCATCTAAAAATTATTTACTACATTATAAGCCATTGACTGATGCCGATTCCACAAGCTTCCTCTTGGCGCGAAGTGAAAGTCTCTTAGAGATCGAAGTAAAGAGCTCCACCAATCGATAACACGCATATGAAAAGATCTTTAATGGAAACTTGAAAACTCACTTTGTTAATGTAGGCACTAACTATATATTCTTAATTTTTATTTGCTTAAGCAAATTGTAAAGTTGACCGTATTTTGCTTTGGAAATTTGCGACAGGAAGACAGATAAACGGAGCCCTCGGAACTGGCCCCTAAACAAAATTCTCCAGCATAATATACACCGTTCTTCTAAGGATGTAACGAAGGCTAACGAAACCATTTTTGGATGGGCAATTTATAACTTTATGTATGTAAAGCTTTTTATTTTTTATATAATTAATTTTTTTATTACCAATTTACTCAAGAACATTTTGTAGCTTATAAGCATTTTGAGCCAGAATAAAAAATTACATCTCTTGATTTTACCTAAATCAGTCGATCATGAAATGATAAATAAATCAGACTGGAAGTAATATTACTCCATTGTTTTCATTTACCCCTGCAGATGCCGATTGTAGCAGCGCTAACCTTACTTTGGTCAACAGATGGCTAAACTTAAAGGTGCAACGCAACAACTATTGCACGCGATTGAAGGATAAACACTTTAAAGAACTCAATAAGAGATGCAAGTGCACAAACCTTAAATGGAAAGTTAAACAAACTGTTAATTAAATACTGGAATGTTAAAACATGTCGTAGTACAACTAGTCGTTTAACCAATTGCTTATTTGCATTATATATGTAAGTCAAATCTTTATATGCACTTTTATACTAAACCTACAAGCCCAAGCTTAATACATCACAGTGTGACAACTCTGCAATCATTTTGACACTAAACGTTCGCCTATAGCGCCAATCTAGTAACCTCTCCCTCATGCGTTAAACAGCTCTAACTCACTCACACTCTAATTTGCATAAAATTTAATTCCATGCTAGATATGTAGATCATAGCGCCCAATCCCAAATACGGACAACAATCCAAACTTACTAACCGTTATCAAGTCGACTTGCCCAATGGGAAAAAACAGGAAAAATTCTCATTGGCAAGACCGCTTTAACTTTTGTTGTGATATTTGTCAAGCGATTATCCCTCTGACAACTTATGAAAAGTTTGCTAAATTGAACTTAGCTAAAAAATATATGACGGCTTTTAGCCTGGATCACCACGTTAACTGCATTGCTAGGAATCATTGGATATAGTGATAAACATCACTCTATAAGTTGTCAAATACAGTTTCAGTTTATCAGTCATAAATTATAACTCTCTTCTAATTAGTATGAAATCATGGCAGCGCTGCAGAGCTTCTAAAAAGTCTTCCATAGTTTTCCATACTTTTTCATATTGCAGAATAAAATCTATAAAATAAGCATTTTGAAAAAAATCCAAAAGACTAAATTAAACGTTTTTATATTTTTATTTCTCATAAAACTTTATATTAAAGCCAATTTTTTTTTTTTTTTTTAAATCGTCAAAATCATATGGTCAATTATTTGACTTAAATAGATTTTAAATAAGCAACGTTGGTTATTTAGAGTGCCTTCGTAGACTAGTATTTAGTATACTAGACTGGTAGTCCGAAGGTGTAGTGCACCCACAGCACCATACAATATGAATGGGTATATTTGCAAACTTCAACTGTGTAGGGTGACTACAAATTGACATACGATCGAGTTACACAAGTAGAAGTGTGCCAAACACCATTGTCCGCTTTCATGTTGTACGACACTTTTAATCCAATACTTGTTTGTATCATCAATTATTTATTTGTAACCTAATATTTATTTGTATTACAATTTCTTCTATAAACAAACATGTGTTGTAAACAAACATGTGTTAATCATTCTAGATGACTAAAATGATTTTCACAAATAGTATATAAGCTAGACAAATTGAAGAATAAAATCAGACTTGAATTGGAATATACATAGTTCGGCTGTTTAGCCTTTTTAACTTCATCTTTAAGTCTCACGATTTCGGCAGTTCTTTGAACGCCTGCGTTTTAGCTGGGACCTCACCAGATGTTTAAAATAAAGAGGCTATAGGGAAAACGATAGGTTCCACATAAACACATAAACACCACATAGCGATCCAGCTAACTTCCCTACAAACACTACATGGCGATCCTGTCAGCGACTCCTAAACACTACATGGCGATCCTGACCAATTCGGACCACTAAAAAAATATATATACAGTTTAATTCTGCAACTATTATAGATCCTGCGATCCTGCATTTCCAGTAACAAGATTGGAAGATGTATGCGATCGATCTGGTAGAGCCAAATATTTTTCACACCACATCTTCAAAGAAGCTGAAGCAGTATATAACTTGGCATTTCAAGAAAAAGCTCAGCCGTAGACCGATTTACATCATGGACATAGCAAATCGATGTATAGCAAAGCAATGCATGCTCACGCTCAACAGCAACAATTACATCATCATCCTCAGCACACTCCGTACCAAACATCTTCAGCTGCGTTGCAATATTCAAGTAGCGTTGCAACATCTGCTAGAAATGTCTGTAATACTTAAATCCATCAACAGCTACAGCACCAACAATATCGTCAACAAATTCCTTATCACCATGCTGCAACTCAAATACAGCAAATGCCCCAGCAACCATTAACACATCCACCGATTACTCATCATCATAATCAATATCAAGACTATAAATTATTTTGAACATTATCTATATATAAATAGGCAAGTGGAAGAAGTTAAGAACCATTTTAACTAACTTAAACTCAACGTATTCGCTTGATTTTTTTTTGTTTGATAGATTGTCAATAGGAGCAGTGCAGAATGTATATTTTATCTTGCATTTTTATGCCTAAGATATTTAAAAACTGTTGGATCTCTGCAGCGGCAAATGTAAATTTTAAAAGCGAATTCTTAGTGTTTTAGAAATTATTTATTAATTCAATTATATGAATTTAAGTATACAAGTATTTCTAAATTTCAAAATTTGCTTTAAAATTTTATTAATATTTTTGGCCGCGTGATCAACTGTCCAATTTTAAACTGTAGTTATTTTCTTTGTAATAATTCATTTTATACTACTTGCTGGAATGTACATAATAAAATGCTTTAGTGACCGTTAGCGGAATACTGAAAAATATGCCTATTTACTTATATATACATATGTACGTGCGTTCGTATGTACATATGTATATATGTTTGTAGGCCTAAGAATTATCTCGGGAAAAAAAATATAAGTTGTTATGCATGTATGTTTGTACAAAAGAGAGACTTGTATGATTAACATTCAATGACATTTTAAGAGATATTAAATGAAATGCATAAAACAAATTGTTCTAGCGTTAACCTATTGTGGACGGCGGCAACAAAAACAGTTAATAATATTAGCTAATCATACAGCCATGATCTCTCTTTCTCTCGTCGGCAAAATTTTTCAACCAGGCATAACCCTTGATTGTTTGATAGATTAAATTAATCAAAAAATTTTAATATTTTTAATATAGCCAATAAACTTATGTTTCTTAAATGACCATCAAAACCGTTTCTATTATTTATTTGGAAAGCTCACATTAATAGATACAACTATTAAAGAATGTATTAAATACGGTAATACATTTTATTAGATATGAAAATAAATATGACATTTTATCTGAGCGGTTTTGTATTATTGCAATAATGGTTGAATTTCAACCACTGGGCGAACACTAGTATTATTAAAACTAGTGTTCGCCCAGTGGTTGAAATTCAACCATTATTGCAATAATACAAAACCGCATACATGGCTTTATGATTGGCTAATATTCTTAACTGTTTTTAACTATCTTAGGCACAAAAATGTAGAATAAAAAATACATTCTGCACCCTTCCTATTGACAATCTATCAAAGAAACAAAAGATCAAGGGAATACGTTGAGTTTAGGTCAGTTAAAATGATTCATAACTTTTTCCACTTGCCATTATATATATATATATATATATATATATATATATATATATATATATATATATATATATATATATATATATATATATAGATGTACTTAGATTATTTTTAATGATTACATTTCGCGATCATACTGTACATGTTTTTTCGCAGGTAACGAAAAGTGTAAAAACCAATCATACAAAAGGATTTCACAAAAATAGCGAACAAACAAAATAAATTTGCTACCTATTTTTTACGAATCTATGTATGTACATATGTATATATGCAATGCCTTAAGACTATATACTTATGTATATGCATGTTGCTTGCGCGACCAAGCCACCTTCTTCTTTTAAAACCATGTTTACACCACGACGGTCGAAGAATAAATAAATACGTTCTGTAAAAAAAAAATCGAACCTTTTTTTTCATAAATGCTTATGTATTGGTTTTGTGTTAATAATGCGGGGTTATGAATGGTTGAAAAATTGTGCCGACGAAAAACCATTCCCCTCGTCTCTCTTGCCTACAAAGTACGATGTTATGCCTGCATAATTGTTCACGTGTGTTAAGGCTCAATAAGAACAACAACAAGTCTGTATATTTTTTGTTGAAATTTTTTAGCAAATTAAGAGAGAAAGAGAGATCATGGCTTTCTGATTGGCTAATATTATTAACTGTTTTTAAATATCTTAGGCATAAAAATGTAAAATAAAAAATACATTCTGCACTGCTCCTATTGACAATCTATCAAACAAAAAAAAATCAAGCGAATACGTTGAGTTTAAGTCAGTTAAAATTGTTCTTAATTTTTTCCACTTGCCTATTTATATATAGATTTAAAGAAAATTTTAGAATTCTAAAACAGGGTTTGAAATTTATATATGCAGAAACCTTCAATGTAATGATATTCACAAATTTATTTTTAGCGAAACACTAAGATTATAAATTATTCCAATAGACTTTTTAAAGAAATATCTCTGCAAAATAGATTATGAAACATTTCCAATAGCTTTTTTTGTTAATAACAATACCATAACTCTTCCAATGCATACAAAAGCAACTACGTCAATTCAAATAAAAATTCCACCAAGAACAGAAATAATACAAGCAATAAAATTAAACTTAACAGAAGACAGCGTAATTTTTAATAACAAATTAAAACCAGGTTTATTTCTAAGTAATTCGATAGTCCCCAAAGGCGGCATGACACATTTAAAAATTTTAAACACAACAAATGAAGGAATAACTTTACAGGGCATTACACTCCAAACTGACCCACTAAAAAAATTATGACGTATTAAGTTACAACAATAAAAATAGCAACGAACGTTTTAACAAATAATGAATGACTTAAATCTAGATCATGACGACGAATATGCAAAAACACAATTAAAAGAAATATTCAGTAAATATCAAAATGTTTTTCATTTAGAAGACGAAAAATTAAGCGTCAACAATTTTTACAAACAGAAAATCAAAACTTCAGAAAGTACAACTGTTTACATAGAAAACTACAGGCCACCATTCTCATACAGACATAATAAATGAGCAAGTACAAAAAATGCTTAATGAAGAAATAATAGAGACATCAATTTCCCCGTACAATGCTCCACTTCTTCTGGTACCAAAAAGAAAATATAAAAGATATAAAAAAAATGGAGACTTGTTTTAGATTTTAGAAAACTTAATGACAAGATTGTTAATGACAAATTTCCTCTAACTAGATTAGAAGATATTTTAGACAAATTAGGTAGAGCTAAATGGTTTTCTACGCTCGATATGACTAGCTCTTTTCATCAAATAGAACTGGATAGAGGCTCCAGACCTCTAACTGCTTTTTCCACACCACAAGGACATTTTCAATTTAAAAGACTACCATTCGGACTAAAAATTTCATCTAGTAGTTTTCAAAGAATGCTTACAATAGCATTATCCGGACTAGAATCTGAAGCATTTCTTTATGTAGATGACATAATCGTGTAAGTTTGTAGTTTAAATCATCACAACAAAAATTTAATAAAAGTTTTAGACAGATTACAAAAATACAACTTGAAACTAAATCCAAAGAAATGCAATTTTCTAAGACCAGAAGTAGTTTACCTAGGACATATAATAAAAAAAGACGGTGTAAAGGCAGGCCTATCTAAATATGATGTCATAAAGAACTACCCAATACCAAAGAACGCGGACGAAGTAAGACGATTCGCATTAGCATTTTGTAATTACTACAGAAAATTCATGCCAAACTTTGCTGACATAGCCAAAGACCTAAACGCTTTATTAAAGAAAAAAAAAACAAAATTTACATGGACAGAAAAATGCCAATATGCTTTGAAGAATTGCAAGAAAAATTAATTAATCCACCGGTATTGCAATATTCAAATTTTGATAAACCTTTTATCTTAACAACAGACGCATCTAATTACGCATTAGGAGCAATGTTATCTCAAGACGAAATAGGACAAGATTTACCTATTTCATCTGCCAGTAAATCATTGCAAAAGCATGACATTAACAAACCAGTAATTGAGAAAGAACTTTTAGCAATCCATTGGAGTATAAATTTTTTCAAACGTTACCTTCTTGGCAGAAAATTTATAATTGTGACCGACCATAGACCACTAATTTCACTCTTTTCACACAAAAATCCTTCATCCAAAATGACTAGAATAAGGTTAGATTTAAGTAATTATGACTTCACAATCGTGTATAAAAAAGGAAAAATGAATACAAATGCTGACGCACTTTCCAGAATAGAAATTAAATCTGACATACTAAAAGAAATGATACCGCAAGAAAGAAAGAAAGATACAGTATTTATCGGTTGTAAGCATTTCTGAAAATGCACGATTTTCGGTGCATATAAGCGGGAAATGCAAATATAAAAACTCGTTTATATGCACATATGGTGCTTATAAAAAAACTCGTTTAAATGCATCAGCCGTGCATATATAAAAACTCTGATATTTGCATAAAGGGTGCATATAGATAGAAAGATGTTTAAATCTTTTATATTAGTTTTTATTAAAAAATATTTTCCCAAAAAAAAAATATATTAAATTCAGTATAATAAAAAATATTTTTGTACTACAGTGTGATTTCACTGAAATCAGTCTCTAGGTTAATAACATAAAAAGTAAAAATTTATTGCTTATTAGAATTGTCCCAGCAGTGAAGGTGAGTAGCGATTTCCAATTCTTCGATACATCCATTTTTTGCTTGAAGAAAGCAACGAAAGCAATTAAGATATTCCAAGGCATTGCTTACAGTTGGAACTGGTACATATTCATCGTCGTCCTCGTCCTTGTTAGCATTATTGTCATCATCATTATTCTCGTCTCCGCTTGGCTGAAGCTCAGAAATGATTTCCTCCTCATTAGGTGCAGCATAACAAGGTAAATTATCGTCCAAACTTACAAAATTCTCAAAATCGGCTCCAAATTTAAAACTTGAATCTACTGGTATAACTATCTCATCTTCTCTGTCCTCCATCGATGGCACCTCATATGATTCGGAAACAAATTTACACTAAAAAGAGACGAAGAATCCTATTTACAAAATGGAAAGAATTTAGATTTGTAGATACGTATTCAGATTACCTTTTTAAAGCAGTTAAAGATGGTGTTCGGTGTTACCATTGAAAGCTTCTGCTTTATGGACAAACATATTCTTTTGTTAGCACTAATTTTCACTCGCTATTACTCATTTATTTAATAAGTAAGTAAAAAATTTTAATTTTATTTGGGAACACGCTCATTTACATTTTTATCTAACAGCTGACAGTGATGATAAATATTGATAGATAGGGATGATACTTCCGAATTCATCATTTTAGAACAATTTTGGTAAAATTTTTGCAAATTTATGAATGATGCATATAGAAGACATTTTTTCATGCAATGCATATAAGCGAAATGCTTATAGAGGAAATTTCCCTGTATATTTTAAATTGCGACCTGAAAATTGCACGAACTTACATGCATAAAAACGGGAAATGCTTATAACCGACGTGCATATAAGCGATAAATACTGTATTAGCAACAACGAGTGCAATGAGAAATAAACATAATAAAACACGTGTAGAAGAATATAATATGGAAACATGCATCTCTCAGAAGTCAGATTAACTTTACATATGGGAATGTATATCCATCAATGACGTCAAAAACATGGACAAAATTAAAATTTAGCAAACTTAAGAATATAGAAGATATCGATAAAATTATTGAAGATAATATTGTGCACATAGGACGTAGTAGCGTTAAAGAAGTTAAAAAATATAGCGAAAATTACTTGGAGAGGCTGAGTAACCATTGTAACCCATTGGCAATAATGCTACTAGATGACACTAACGAAGTAAGAAGACTGAAAAGGAACCACATATTAGACTTGCCATTTCGAACCTAATCAATTATACAAAAATAAAATTCTGTGTACATACATATATGTAAATATTAATATAGATAAAACTTTAAGATTTTTGTACATAATGTATATATTATAAATTTTTGAAATAACTTTAACAATTTTTTGTTTTTGTATATTGTTGTTCTTATCGGAGTTCAACAATGAATGTTATTTTCTTATTCCTTAATTTATAAAATTTACTTATCATCCTTGGATAGATTGTAAATAAAATGAATAATAAAAAAAATAGGACGTAGTGATAATTCATCGAAACCAGTTTCGACTATGAAGAAATTACGCACCCAATATAAGAATAGTATGAATACCGAATGTAACGATAATTCATCGAAACAAGATTCGATTATGAAGAAGCTACATACCGAAAACTCAAATAATGAAAATAATATGCATGCAAGATTCAGCGATAACTCAGCGAAACTAGATTCGATTCTGAGGAATTAGCGCTTTCAAATAAAGATGAAATATTTAAAGTATATACAAATGAAGAATTAAAAGAAGCATATGCAAGAATAAGAATAAATAATAAAAGTCCTTAACTAAAAATATTAATATATGTATAATGCCCCAAAAAGAATAACAGATGACATTTTAAAATATAATCTAATTGACGAATTCTACAATACACACAATCTGGCCACTTACGAATTATAAAGACAATTATCAAAATAAAACAGCGATACGTTTGGAAAAACATGAATAAAATGGTGAAGAAATTTGTATCATACTGTGACACTTGTAGTAAAAATAAACAAATAAAAAACACACCAAACAACAGTTTCGAAGTGATTTCAATTGACACGGTTGGTCCTCTTCACATTTCAAATTATTACCGATACATACTTATTGACAATGCAATATAAGCTACCTAAATTTATTGTTGCACATCCAATGCCAACAAAAGATGCAATAACTACAGCAAAAACATTAGTCCAACAACTCATTTTGAAATATGGTCAATTAAAGGTACTTAAATCCGACAGAGGGACGGAAATGAACTTATGGAAAACATATTGTTACGTTTTTACCTTTTTAAAAACGTTTTCCGTGGATTCTTTTATTGCAATGAAATTAAACGCACAATTCTTTGATTTTCAGCACTTAACAGCTAATACTTTATTTAATTTAATACCACTGTACTATGCTCAAAAGCAATGGTAAGCACTTAATACACCTTTTTTATAGTTATGGTACTTTACGCTGTCACTGTTAAATCCAACTACTGACTTAGACTCACTCTTAAAACTTTAACTTTAACTGACTCTGCTGACGTTGATGCGCGCAGCTTTTATACTCTTAATGATCATTTCTCGAATAATCATCATGTTTGTTAAAGTTGTTTACATTATCGTACACTCAAATTAAACGTAAACACAAGCTATACACACATACACACATACACGTACCCAATATTCAAATGCCGACAGACAACAACAGCAATAATCATGATCTTATTTGTTGTCGCTTTGCTAGTAAACAAGTAACTATGTATGCACGTATGTATAGCTGTTATGTGTTCATTTAAAATGAGTAAACAAAAAGCAAATAAGAATAACAACAACAATGTAATGAATAAGAAATAGTAAACAATTCAGTACATAACAATTCAGCAAATAATAAACAACTCAGTAATAAGAATCAATAATTCAATAATTAAGAATAACAACAATTCAGTATATTCTAGAGCAATTACAATAGGACTATTCACTCCAAATTCGTAACACTGCCGCCCGCTTAAGCCTGTTCGTCCCGAACAGGCACAGAACCACTGCTTCCATATTTTGCGAGTCGCTCTGAGTGTACCACCTTCATTTTAGATCGGGGGCTATTGTGCATCTGTATCCCATACACAACATCGTTCAATCTCTTTATCACCTTGCATGGTCCATCCCAATGTGTTTGTAGTTTGGGAGACAGTCCTTTCTTTCTCTGTGGGTTAAATAGTAGAACCAGTTGTCCCTCGCGGAATCCATCAGAATTTGCAGCTCCATCGTACCTGGCTTTCATTTTATCGCTGACCATTCGGATTCTGTTACGTACGAATTCGTGCAGGTCGTGCAGGTGCTGTCTCTCCTGCGTAGCAATCCCGGTCTGCTCATCCCTTGGTGTAGGTGTAATGCCGAATTCCAAGTCACCAGGCAATCTCAGCTCCGTCCCAAACACAATTTTCGCTGGTGTACTAGATGTTGAATCATGCACAGCCGACCGATATGCCAAAAGGAATTTTTGAATGTGCTCATCCCAGTCCCTCTGATGTTCGCTCACTACTTTCCGTAGGTACTCCTCCAATGTGCGGTTAAATCTCTCAACCATGCTATCAGATTGCGGATGAAGCGGCGTTGTCCTTGTTTTTCTTATGCCATATAACTCGCACATTTCCTGAAAAATGGCAGACTCAAAGTTCCTACCTTGATCGGAGTGCAACTCCATCGGAACACCATATCGGCACACCCAGTTGTGGACGAAAACATTTGCCACAGTTTGAGCTTCCTGGTTTGGTATGGGGTATACTTCGGGCCATTTGCTGAAATAATCCATCAACACAAGTACGTAACGATTACCAGCGGAACTGACGGGAAAAGGGCCTGCTACATCCATAGATATTCGCTCAAAGGGCGCGCCCGAATTATACTGCTGCAGGTGCGCTCGAGTTCTCTGTACTGGACCCTTAGCCGCTATACATTCCTTACAGTTTGCTATCCAGTCTGCTACTGATTGCTGCGCTCCAACCGAGTAAAAACGTTGCTTCAGCTTTTCCAGTGTTTTGTTAACCCCAATATGACCTCCACTGGGACCATTATGGAACTCTCTCAAGACTTCCGGTATCTTGGCTGATGGCACAACTATTAAGTTGGAAGTTGTTTTGCCATCTGCACTTTCCCATATACGGTACAAGCACCCGTCTAATAGCTGTAAGCTGTCCCATTGCGCCCAATAAGCCTTACCAAGCGGGCCCTCAGCCGCCATTTCATTGCGTGCAGGCCGGCTATCACTCTCCTTAGCAGCCATTATTTTTCCGAGCACCGGGTCATTTTTCTGCGCTGTTGGCCAGTCTTCATGAGAGTCTATTTGCGTAAGCCGAACGTCAATTACACTCTCTTTCTGTTCGGCCTTAACGCAATGTCTGCATTCTAGGCTGCACGGTCGTCTCGAGAGGGCATCTGCGTTGTTGTGTTTTGCCCCTTTTCTATGCTCGATGCTAAAATCGTAGCTCTGCAGCCGTTCAATCCATCGCGCCAACTGTCCCTCCGGGTTTTTGAACTGCAACAGCCACCTAAGCGCAGAATGATCAGTCCGCAACGTAAAAGTTTGGCCATACAGGTACTTGTGATAATGCTTTATGCATTCTAACACGGCCAGAAGCTCACGACATGTCACGCAGTAATTTCTCTCAGGCTTGGAAAGTATTCGGCTATAATAGCCTATTACTTTTTCAACTCCATCCACCACATGGGAGAGTACTCCGCCTATACCCAAGCCACTTGCGTCGGTATCTAGCACAAATCTTCCTCCAGCAACCGGGTATGCTAGAACTGGTGCCGTACACAATAACTCCTTCAGCTTTTGAAATGCTCGTTCCCGCAAGTCTCCCCATTGGGATGATCGTGACTTCTTGGTCAGCTCATGTAGATCGGCGGCTACGCTGGCAAAATTTGGCACAAATCGTCTATAGTATGTCTAAAGTCCCAGAAAACTGCGCAATTCGTGGAGATTTCGTGGATGTGGCCAGTCCCTTACGGCCTTTATTTTATCTTCGTCCGTCGAAATACCATCTGCAGTTACGCGATGTCTCATATATTTCACCTCTTTCTGGAACAGTGCACACTTCTTCGCGCTAAGAGTAAGTCCAGCCGACGATATCCGGTTGAGGAATTTTCTTGTTCGCACGCACTTCCACGAGGGCTTTTGCTGTGATTAAGTCGCTCTTTATTTCTTCTGATTCTACTACCCACAATCGGTTGTCCGCACAATCTTCCTCTAATCGAGCTCATATCACCGCTTCAGACTGTGGTGGAATTCGCTGATTCTCCTCAGCAATCAGTTTTAGCACCTGGAGCTTATTCTCATAGCCAACATCTAGCGGTATCTCGACATCACGCCAAGTCATGATTTGTTGGCCCATGTGCAGGTTTATACCATGTGTTATCATGAAGTCTGCACCAATGATCACCTCGTCAACAATATCGGCAACAATGAACACATGCCTGACGGTAATGTTAGCTACACACACCTTTGTCTCTGTCTTACCATAGACGGTAGCGGCCTCTCCAGTAGCTGTACGCAACCTCACGTTATGTAGCTCTTCAACCCTTCCTGGTACCAAATCAGGCCTTAGTATGGACTGCGAAGCTCCTGTATCTATTGTTAAGGTTCGCTTCTTCCCATTGATGTATCCACAGACAGTTAAGTTGCTGTTTTTCTGCTGCATTACTGATATGGAGATTGTGGGGCCATCGCTTGTGGGAGCCAGCTTTTGCCCCTCAAAGCCGGCTCGTTTTAGTTTAACGGAGACTCTTGGGTTTGTGACTGTTGTAGGCCTCCTCTTTTGCTCGGCCTCTGCGGGGATACGGATCTAGTACGTTTTCTAGGGGCTCTACAGTCGCGCTGGTAGTGACCTGCCTTTCCGCAGTTAAAACATTTTGCTCTTCCTTTATTTGAATTTTCGGCCAGCGCTTGCAGAACGGCTTTCTTTGTCGCACTAACCAATCCATCTCCTGACTCCTTAACCACCTCTAACTCCCGTATATTGTGCACCTGTGGTCTTGAAATTACCCGGGCTTTCTCTTGGGCCAACGCAAATGAGACGGTTTCAGCGAATGATGCCTTTTGTGTTGCGCACACAGCGAATTTGATATCAGGACCGCGAATTCCGTTCGCAAATGCCTCCATTTTAAAGTGATCCAAAAATAAGGGACTTTCTCCAGGATAGCTAAGCTGTACCAACCGCTCAATTTCCATTGCGTAGTCCTGTAGGGTCTCATTGGGTCTCTGTGCTCTGCCTCTAAGCTCCATTCTGTGGATCTCCATCTTATGCTCTCCACCATACTTGCGTTGCAGAGCCGCCATAATGTCTTCATAGTTATTTCTTGATGTAGCGGGCACAGTTTCTAAGACTTGTGCAGCAGCGCCTTTTAATGCCAAGATTAACTCAGTGAATTTCTCCTCCGCGACCCATGCATTTCTGTTGGCTACAGTTTCAAACTGAAATTGAAAAATGTTAAAAGGCGTGCTGCCATCAAAGGTGGGCGCTCTTGTTCTACTCGCAGCTTCCGGAATAGCCCGCATCGGCCCCTCCTGCAGTTGAAGATCACGTACCCTATCTTCCAGGCTGTGTAGCTTCTGATCGACACCATTCTCCAGCATACTAAACTTCTCCTGTACCCCTTTTTCTAGCACATCGAATTTTCTGTTGACGTTGTGAACTTCTCTCTCCACGTCAGTCAATTTATCTGCAATGATGTTAATCCTCACATTCACGGACTCATAGATATCCTCCAACCTTTTATTTGTTGCTTCCAGCACCTTAGAGTTTTCTTCGATTTTCTGGAACATCATTTCATTATTGTCCTTAACGCTTTGTTTGATAGACTTAGAGTTTTCTTCCATTTTCTGCATCATCACTTTATTATTGGCTTTAGAATTTTCTTCCATTTTCTGCATCATCATTTCATTATTGGCTTTAGAATTTTCTTCCATTTTCTGCATCATTATTTCATTATTGGCTTTAGAAATTTCTTCCATTTTCTGCATCATTGCGGCAAACATAGAGTTTAAGTCCATGTTGTTCGTAGCTGAACGTGTACCCATCTCCAGTTCTTCTTTTTCTTCGAACTCATGGGTATTGATATACAGGTCAAGCCGAATAAACTCCTCCAGTAGCCTTTTCTGCAGCTCTGCTTTGTTACCAACTGTGGGCAAGTCCAGTTTGGCCAACTCTCGTTTTAGCTGTTCCACTTTAAGCTCGTCGAACTTCATTTTGCAATCCCACTTCTGACACTAATTGTTACGTTTTTACCTTTTTAAAAACGTTTTCCGTGGATTCTTTTATTGCAATGAAATTAAACGCACAATTCTTTGATTTTCAGCACTTAACAGCTAATACTTTATTTAATTTAATACCACTGTACTATGCTCAAAAGCAATAGTAAGCACTTAATACACCTTTTTTATAGTTATGACACTTTACGCTGTCACTGTTAAATCCAACTACTGACTTAGACTCACTCTTAAAACTTTAATTTTAACTGACTCTGCTGACGTTGATGCGCGCAGCTTTTATACTCTTAATGATCATTTCTCGAATAATCATCATGTTTGTTAAAGTTCTTTACATTATCGTACACTCAAATTAAACGTAAACACAAGCTATACACACATACACACATACACGTACCCAATATTCAAATGCCGACAGACCACAACAGCAATAATCATGATCTTATTTGTTGTCGCTTTGCTAGTAAACAAGTAACTATGTATGCACGTATGTATAGCTGTTATGTGTTCATTTAAAATGAGTAAACAAAAAGCAAATAAGAATAACAACAACAATGTAGTAAATAAGAAATAGTAAACAATTCAGTACATAACAATTCAGCAAATAATAAACAACTCAGTAATAAGAATCAATAATTAAGAATAACAACAATTCAGTATATTCTAGAGCAATTACAATAGGACTATTCACTCCAAATTCGTAACAATATGTTCATTATTACAAATCAAACAAATACTTTCAACACCATACCACCACGAAACATTAGGTTCAATAGAAAGAAACCACAGGGTTCTTAATGAATTTTTGTTAACTACAACGAATGATTATGAATGGGACAAATGGATTCCATATTTTACGTTTGCCTATAATACGGCACCACATATAGATACAGGGTATACACCTTTTGAATTAGTTTATGGACACTTACCAAGTCTACTATCTGACATTGTAAACAATAAAATAAAAACTTATAACTAAGAAAACTACGTATAAGAGCTACGAGTTAGATTGCAATTTGCACTAAATAAAGCAAAGGAACTAATAATAAAAAGTAAAGAAAGGAGAGTTCTAGATAATAAACAGCAAAATAAATCAAATTTAAAAATAGGAGATTGAGCATTAATAAAAATAGAAAATAGAAAAAAAAATCAAGGTCCATACAAAGGACCATACAGAATAATAAGTAGAAACGGGGTAAATAGTACGATAGAATAAAATGGAATAGAAAAAGAATTTCATAACAACAATTTAAATAAATATAGTACTTTAATAGCATAAGAAAATCTATATTTATAATTATTAGAATATTTAATTAAGACTATTATAATAAATTAAGACTATTACAATACATATATAATGATACGAATAGTGTAAAAAAAAATAAACAAAAAAATTATTCCCATAATTTTTCTTAAGGGTGAGGGTGTAGTGTACCCACAGCGCCATACAATATGACTGTGTATATTTGCCAACTTCAACTGTGTAGGGCGACTACAAATTGACATACGATCGAGTTACACAAGTTGAAGTGTGTCAAAGACCATTGTCCGCTTTCATGTTGTACGACACTTGTAACCCAATACTTATTTGTATCATAACCTAATATTTATTTGTATTACAATTGCTTCTATAAACAAACATGTGTTGTAAACAAACATGTGTTAATCATTCTAGATGATTAAAATGATTTTCACAAATAGTATATAAGCTAGACAAAT
This sequence comes from Germaria angustata, assembly GCA_963681545.1. Classification (NCBI taxonomy): domain Eukaryota; kingdom Metazoa; phylum Arthropoda; class Insecta; order Diptera; family Tachinidae; genus Germaria; species Germaria angustata. The sequence goes on along the minus strand of OY813003.1, from coordinate 13,024,512 downwards.
TGAAGAATAAAGTCAGACTTGATTTGGAAAATATGTACATAGTTCGGCTGTTTAGCCTTTTTTTATTTCATCTTTAAGTCTCACGATTTCGGCAGTTCTTTTAACGCCTGCGTTTTAGCTAGGACATCACCAGATGTTTAAAATAAAAAGAGGCTATAGGGAAAACGATAGGTTCCACATAGACACCAACTAGCGATCCAGCTAACCCAATAAACCAAAACTGTATAGAAATAGCTTATAACAAGTTTATAACTATAAGCCTTAAGCTTAGAAATTTATTGTGAAAAGTATTGGCTTGTTAATAATTATTTAATTTAAAAAACTGATCCCTTGCGATAATATTACTACTCAGTGCTTACAAAAAGCTTAGAAGTCTAAGTATATAACAAGCTTGCAGAAAAATATGTAGTTTCCAAATAATAAGTTAGTCATAAGCAGTATTACATGTTTGATGCAAATAGTTGCGAGTTTCAAGTTGGAAACCAATTTGCACCAAAGATGACACGCTGCTAGTGCTTTTGCCTTCATCCGATTTTTTTAATTATTTTTATTAATCCTTATTGTCGAAAATATATTTATTAAATTATATACATATGTACATATATTATTAATTCATTAATTGAAATAATTGGAGCATCGCGTTGTGTTTGTTTCAAAGACCTTTAGTCTTTTGGCAAAAGGAAAATATCTTCGTAAAATATGTAACAAATCATTTGTTGCCCTATTTGTAATGGTATGTTCAACAGCCCATAAAGCAATTTCCCTCCTTATGTCCATATCATCATTATTTACATCCATAAACTCACTTTCTTCCGAACTTAAAAACTTGTTTTCACTTTGCTCTATATTTTCATCACTGAAGGAGTCATCTTGAATGTAAGAAATTTCAACTTGTCTTAATTCAAGTAGAGCTTCACAAGAATCTTCATTCTTTCTTTTCTTTATATTTAGAAGCAAATCAACAATTTCTTTGAATTCGCTTCGAACACTTTGTTCAAATTTATATTACATTATTTTTTAATTTAATTTTTACTTTTTCTAATTCACTTTTTTCTTTTAAAAACTTTACACTTGAAAGAAATAAACTTAACTGAGGCATTTTGCAAACAATGCGAAGTTTACGATGCCATGTAGCGGGACTTCGTTCAAAAAAACACTTATGAAACTATAGTGGGCATAAGTCTTTTACAAGCGTGCTTGGAAAACTATTAAGGTGAATTCACCCATTCGTTCTGAACGTACCGAACGCTTTTTTTATATGTATTTTGACGTCTCTATTTTTTGAGAGTGAGAGAAAGAGAGTAAATTTAATGCGGAACAACAACAAAAATTTCGTTCAGAACGAATGGGTGAATTCACCTTTAGTATGACAAGTGTATAGTAAACATATTTAGGAAAACAGTTGTCATTTTTAACAGATACAAGCAAATAATAAGTACGTTTATAAAAGGTTATTAAAAATGTCTTATAATAAGCTTATTCTCCAATACAGTTATATTTTGCTTAAAAATTGGTTTATTGGGAACTTCCTTACAAACACTACCCAGATAGCATTTGGATGATTGAATTTTTAGTAGTCATCTTACTCACTCATTTTTGACTGAGTTTTCATATATTTCATCAAAAAGAACAATCAAAATTGTCTATTTTTTATGATTAAAAACTGACTACAATTATTTTTATCATTTACTTGAGTTCTTTTTGACTATTCTTGGTGACCAAAATGTGATACAATTCGGTAATCATCTTACTTACTCTTTTACCCCCACCATTTCGCAAACATTAAAAGCGATCAGCATGTAAACAAGTTCCCGTTAAGCAACAAGTCAAAGAAAAAGCAATGCAGAAAACATTATATGTAAGTATATTGTGTTTTGATTGCATAGTGAGAAGTCCTGTTTTTGATTGCTAAAGTGAGAATTGGTGTCTATTTTTTTATAAAAAGTTTTTTATTGAAAAAATTAAAAAAATTAAAAAATTGGAGGCGATGGACAAACGATGTTTTTAAGAAGCGCAATACGAAAAGTTTTCACGGATTAATTGGCCTCTGTTTTATTTTGGAAGGGTACCAATGAAAAGCCGAGTGCAGAAAAACTGTTTATCACAACAGTTATTAAAAGTAAGTTTGTAATGATTTCAATTAAAAAAATTATTTTAATTTAACATTTTTCTTTATAGATACATATATGTCATCTGAAGTACAAGGCCGAGGACAAGGAAATAAATAGTATCCTTCAGAAACATTTTGTCCATGCGAAGGAACGTGCTAATAAACGAAAACGTTGTTAACTAGTTGCATACTTATGTACATAATTTAACATAAACTAGATCTAAGTAAAATGAATTCTTGATATTATTTTATTTTATTATTATTTTGTTTTTTAATTAATAGTATATGTACATATAACTTAAGAGCAATGAATTTAAGAAATTATTTTATTATTTTGTTTTGTTTTGTAAATGCATAAGAATTGAATTATAATAAAAATTTTATCATAAAACTATACCAAATTATAGTCTGATTTCTATTAAAAAAAGGGTCAAATATTATACATAATCTCCCTTATTATGGTTGTCGACGTCGACGTCACACCAAGTCGACATCAATATATTGGCAATTGTGGGATCGTTATCGAGAACTATTAAATATTATTGATAGGATATTACTACTACTATGGCTTATAAAATTACAATTGGCCATCAATATTAGTTAATTATTGCCTACAAGGAGTTCTGGAACTGCTGTCTTTTTACTGTCGACTTGATGTGACGTCGACGTCGACAATCATAATAAGGGGGAATATGATCATAATATGACTTCAAATTATGATAAGATTCGTTTCAAAAATTTATCGAATATCATACAAAATATGATCATTGAACGATTTCAAAAATGGGTCGAAAATGATGCAGAATATGATCATAAAATGATTGCAAATTCAACTGAAAACTGAACAGAAAATATTATCACATATAGTAACAAATGTACATGAAAACTACATTAAAGCAGAGATCATAAATGACTATTCAGGAATAGCCACATGCAGGCTACCATTTTCTCCCGATGACAGAATCATTTATGATTAGAAAATGATTGCATATTTGATAGTTTTAATCCACTAGTTTATTCAAATGTGACTATTTTTTGACCATTATTTTCACAAAATGCTAGCTGGTACATCTACAATTCTTTTTTTTCACACACATTATGTGCAAATAAGCTGAAGAAATGCCATTGTTACCGATTGTTTAATTGTAGGGTAAGAATAAGTGTTTTATTGTTGTACAATTGCAGCTATATTGATTCGCATCGAAACTAAAATTGCCCTACACATGTATAAAGAATCATAAGGGCATATAATTTTTCTAAAACATTAATTGTCTTATTAGTAAAAAAAATATTGTTACTTTTTACCTTTTTAAAAACGCTTTCCGTGGGTTCTTAGATTGCTATGAAATTAAACGCACAATTCTTTGATTTCAGTACTTAACAGCTACTCCTTTATTTAATTTAATACCACTGTACTATGCTCAAAAGCAATAGTAACCACTTAATACACTTTACACGATCACGGTAAAGTCTAACAACTCACTCACTTAATACAGGCTCAACACTGTCTGTCTACTGACTGAACTCTGACTGAACTGAACTTTAACTGACTCTGCTGACGTTGATGCGCTCAGTTTTTATACTCTTAATCAGTGTTGCCATTAGGATACGAAAGATACATTTTTCGTATCTTTTGATGACTTCAGGTACCATGTATAATCCTGACATTTTTCGTATCTTTTGAATCTGTACGCAGAATGTACAAAAATAAAATATTAAGCTTTCCGTCTCTGACAAAGTTTTTGAAGTTATCATTTTGTTATGAATACTAAAAAAACAGTGACAACTAAATAGAAAAATAACATACGTATATTTTTTTGTTCGGTTTTCTAAGTTTTTCTGTCGTCTGCTTATTCTTGTGTACATATATATACATACATATGTATGTTAAGATATAATTTTAGAAGAAAACAATAACGAACGATCTTTACATATGATCCACCTAAATCGATGATTACTAGTAGTGCAAAGTTGTGAACATCTTTTTTATTTTTGTGAAATTTATATGAACTTTGTAATATAATCGCTTTAGTATAAACGCCTTAACTTGTATGTTCATTTTTACAAAAAATAATTTGTTTTGATAACATCCAAAGATAGTTACATATAATTAATTTTAAAGTTTGTTTACTGTATTTTTAAAAACTACATACATACATACCTAACATATATGACTTAAATAAATATAAAAATGAA